>CAKOAT010281821.1:193652-221485 GCA_932364175.1 Eruca vesicaria subsp. sativa | reverse complement strand
ACAAGGGAGGGCTTTGGGGAACATGTTTAACATACTACATAGCAAAATAAAAGGTCGCCCCAAATCAGACCTACAAAAGACCATCCTACCATCCGTTGCTCCTCTTACTACCGATCACTTGCCTCCTCATATTGGCATTTTACAAGTGGCGCGGTTATGATCCACCCCACCACATCTCGTGCAAGTCCTCTTCCTCTTGGAACGACCAGATTGCTGAAAACAATAATCTTTGCAGTTAATTAGAATTTTCCCGTGTAAAAATTAATTTTTATAATGTTCCTTACCCTTATTTCTCCTGCGGATAGTATCCTGCTCTTCCTCGGCCTTCCTGGAGGCCTGCGTGTGTTTGGCGGGAGCAGTTTGAAGGAGTCGGATCCACCTATGTCGAGGTGGTTAATGCTCACCGGGTTTATCCCACCTTCATACGCCTTCTTCCAGTAAACGCTGCTGTACTCGACAGCCAATAAGTCCTCCACCTTATGAGCTCTGTTTAGCGCAACACCAAGTGCGTGGACACAAGGGAGGCGGAGCTTATCAAATTCCTTGCATGAGCATCTCTTCCTCTTCAGATCAACACGGTAAAACATCCCCAAGCTATCGCGAACTTCATACTCCTCTTCAATGATATGCCGGACATTGAATCCCGTTGAGAACTGGAAATTACGCGCCAAGATTGCGGTAACCTTAGGTGTTACCTCGTTAGTGTTTGCGTTTGCGGCATCACGCTTGGAAGAGAACCAACCCATCATCATGGTCCTTATGTACTCCAAAAGAGCAACAATCGGGTATCCTCGTGCTTCCGCCAAAGCTGCATTGAGTGACTCGGCTAAGTTACTTGTCATGATGTTGTACCTTTCTCCCTCGAAGTGAGCCCTCGCCCAGTGCTCAAGACCGACGCGCATAATAGAGTCTGCGCATGCAATGTCCATCTTCTTGATTTCATTGAAGTGGACATAGAAGTCCTCTATCTTATAAGCCCTTGCAGCTCTTCCTATCAGGTAAATCAGGTGTTTCTTTTTGAATATTGTTTGAACGTTTCGCTGAAGATGCAGAATACAGGCGCAGTGATGAGCCATTGGGTAAACCTATATCACAGACAAAAACATATTCATTAAATTATTGGGTTTTCCGTTAACATTCGGAATAACGGGAAACCATCTAATTAACGGGAAATAATAATATTGACTTCGAATTTTATTGTCTACTGCATGATAAGGAATAGGTGTCTAACCCGTCTTATCCCGGCGTATATTGAATTGTGACGATCAGAGACAAATACTAGTTCTTCATAGTCCGGCACTACAGCTGATAGTTGTCTGAAAAACCATGTCCAGGCCTCATCATTTTCGCTATCCACTATTCCAAACCCGATGGGGTAAATGTGGTAGTTCCCGTCTTGCGCACTAGCAGTCAGCAGACATCCAGCATACTTTCCCTTTAGGTGTGTCCCATCAATAATCACTACCTTCCTCATGAAAGGGTACCCTTCAATGCTTGCGCCAAAGGCGAAGAAGAGGTACTTGAACCTCTGCGCACCTTCTGCCGCTATCGTTGTCTCCAACGCCACCACAGTTCCTGGGTTAGTTGTCTGCAACATTAGCAGATACGATGGTAGGCTTTGGTATGACGCCANCTATCAGCCACCGAACACGTGTGGATGTTATCTAAAGTCCTCACTTCGAAGCTTGCAGATCCTCCCATCTTCGCCGCATACACTCTCCATCCACACGCTGCTCCCCTACAGTGTAGTACCATTTTCCCTGGCTCTGACTTCTTGATGAGGAACCTAAACTTGTTTGTGATTGCATGTAGGGTCATATGGAGCTTGAAGGATTCCCTGCTCTCAAATATCTTCCCCACAAAAAGCTCTCCTGTTGACTCATCTGCCACACGTCCTGATAAGCACAAACAAAATCGTATTTATTTCACCATACTATATTACGGGTAACCCTTTCCATTTCAGTAAATATTTTAGTTTTCTAGTATTTCACAGTTTAACCGTAAACTAAATACGTTCCATATCTTATTGTTACAATGTATCATTCTATCCTCCACTATTAAAAATATTTTTATACCTCCAACTTCAATACCACAAAAAGACAGCCTTGTAGTATCCTTTCCTTGAATGACCTTTCCATAACCTTTGCTACCCCCCGCCTCGTCAAACTCTTGACTCAAGTTTCGCATCCACGCCAATGAAACGTCATCCTCAGCAACAGGGTCGTCAACTCCCAATGCTAGGGACAGCTGTGTCGCTGAGCCAGTACCTGATAATGCTTTTGTTATCCCATAACTTTTGCCTTACCTGTTAACTAATTAATTAACATAAAATAATTATTAAAACATTAAGATTATTACTCATATTTGACGCATTCCCTCCAGACAGCAGTTGATCTCCAAATTGGAAATTTGAAGAAGCTCCAATTTGAAATGGTCTCTCTACCGACTCATCACTCATCATTACTCCCTTACCCTTGTCCCGTATTATCTCCTCCACTTCATTACATTCTGCCCCTAGTAATTAGTGTTCACAACTTCCGGTTACATAAAATTATCTCCTTAACGTATAATTTGATATTTTTCCTTTAAGAAAATAGTATTACCTAACGCGAAGGTCATTTCCTCAGTTTGAACTTCAGCGTTTGTTTCCTCTGCTTCTCTTATACCAGCCCCTGTTATTATTGCCCCCGCCTGGTTAAGAGGGATGCCAGAAGAACCCTCTGACGATTCTAGGTTCACTGTCATCGTCGGGTCAAGCTGTAGATCATTTGGTCCACACCCAAGGGCCGTCTGCTCCAGTATGCTCATTTCATCAGCCGTGCATATTCCCCTTAGTATTTCCCCGTACACAACCATGTACCCTCTCGCAGTCAGATCTGCAAACATAAAGTACAATAATTTTCTCAGTTAATACATGTGTTCACTAGGTTTTCAACAGACATCGTCCGAGTTAATTACAGTTTTACCCGATAACTACATTTTTAACTGCTAAATGAATATTTTCCTGAAAGGCCTACTTTAACAGATACATTCTTTTCCGATAAAGAAAACATTTACAGAAAAATACTTCCTTAACGGGAAAAGAAAATTTTACCTTCGATACTCACTAACCCGCGCGCTGGTGTTAGTTGTTCTGAAGCTGTTATTCCATCTTCCACTTCCCTCTGCCTCCTGTAGTTGTAGACATCCTCTCCACCCAATGTCACATACAGCTCCTGCCACACATTGTCAACCCTAACAGCCATGAACACAGCCACGTCTTCGTCCTCATTTATTTCGATGGGTGGTGCTGAGTAGTCCTCAGGCTCTTTTTCAAGGTCTGGGTAGTGGTAAGTCAGCAGCACAGGGGCGTTGACTCCATACAGTGGGTCTACGTTGAACTTCTCCCTCACCATACCAACAAGTGAGATGAAACTCNTAACAGCCATGAACACAGCCACGTCTTCGTCCTCATTTATTTCGATGGGTGGTGCTGAGTAGTCCTCAGGCTCTTTTTCAAGGTCTGGGTAGTGGTAAGTCAGCAGCACAGGGGCGTTGACTCCATACAGTGGGTCTACGTTGAACTTCTCCCTCACCATACCAACAAGTGAGATGAAACTCTCGTTCTCCTTAAGCTCTACGTCAGCTCTTATCATGGTTTTATCCACGTTGAACCTCCATGCGCCTTGAGCGCCTCGTTCCCAGTCTCCAACAACGACACGAACTTGGTGCCTCATCTTCCAAATCTGTTACGGTGTAACATTACAATTATCAGTAACTCAAAAATTTTAAGGATATCGAACAACCTTTCCTACGTGGGATATATAGACAAAGCTTACAACTTACACTACGAGAAAAAACGATTTCTGTCTCTTGAGTTTATCTTCTACAAACACCAAATCACAGTTTTCGTTCTCCCTCTTTCTCCCACACTTTTTTTTGGTTCTGAAAACTAAACTTTTACCCAACTCAACCTTCTTTTATCTTCAAATTAGTATGGTATTACGTACACTTAACTTTTCCAAGGTAGTTTAGGATGTTGCGCTTAAACAGAAATCACGGATAACCGAGGAAACGTGTTTTAATTGCACACAAGTCGTCCTAGGTTTCAGAGTAGGGTAGGCAGCTATTAGAATCGGCGTGGATATCTTGTGTCAGTCGACTGACACAAGCGCCGAAGATCAAATCCTTTATGCGAGGTTAGTTCCGTCTTTTTGCCATCGTCGGGGTATCTCTCGGGCCCTATATGTCAATCAGTGGATACTTTACCAATTTGGGCCTCTATTTGGGGCAATACACTAAATCACTCTTAATCTTTCTACTAATAGACAAACTGCTTGTAAGATTCAAATGATTTTTATTGTCGGAAAACACTTGGTCACTTTGATGCAACCTTTTACAAAGCGACTTCTGAATATTAGTTCAAGCTAGCTTGATACATGAACATTCAAATATAACCAAAAACCCCCCACAAACTCACCCTTTAGTATATTCGTTGGTCGAATGTCATTCCTGACTTTTGTACATTTCATGCTTATTTCTATGACTAGAAATTTAAAGAATATTCGGTGGTTGTCAGCGGTTTTTCACGGGTATAAAATGTTATGAAAATATTTTTTTTGTTTATAATTTTATAATTTTGAATAATAATCACAAAATTCAAAATAACCTTTTAACCTTAAATAATTTGGAAATCAAAATCTAGATATTATATAATCTTAGAAGAATGAACAAAAAAATAGAAAATTTTTGAGATATAATAATAATTCTATAAATTTTAATCTAATTTTCCAAAGATTTTTTTTATTATATAATTTGTAATTAAAACAAAACGGATTAAACAAAAAAAATATTTTATAATACTTTCTATTCTTCGCGGTTTGTTTGTTTACCACTTTCTTTTACTTATTATATGAATCCCTTTTTGAAAACGTGTTGTCGCGACCAATTCCGCGCCGCTGATACGTTCTACGGAGCTTTGCCGTCGCGATTATACCATACTCGGTAAACAATGCGGTTTGAAAAAATACATGTATATTCTAGTGATTTCGAGTATGGATCGGTAATTATACCATAGATCTATCATATTGTGAAGATTTATGTTCAAGAAAATAAGTTGAATCGAAAAAAATCTATAAAAAATGAAGATTAATGTCAAGAATAGTGAAAATGGCCGCATCATTAAAACTCTGTAAAAAAGGTCGAGGAAGAAGGTGTCCGATAAAATTACATCTTTGCCCTTGTACAAAAAAAATCATAAAAATCACATATTAAATAGTTTTATCAGAGTGTCGAATCCGGAGATATACATAATTGGAAAACTAACATACCATAGAGCTACGGCATTTTGTTCGTTATGTTTCTAATGAATAGATATTAAAGGTGTATTATATTAAATATTTAAATTTAAGTTATTCTTTAAAAAATTACCCCCGCATAAACTCTACGTACTCCCTGCCTTTTCAATAAATCTCTAGACCTAGACCGGCCACTCGACTAACGTCTAGTGTTTTCATAATAGGGATATGAACTCGTGCAAAAGCACGGATTTTGTTTGATGTTTTACTTTTAAAAAGTTTTTGACATCATATTATTTGTAATTTATTTAAATATATAAAATTATTGGTCTAAACCCTCTATATAGTTTCTATTGTTTAGAACAATTTAAAAAAACACTATTCGATTTACTTAATGCATAACATTAATCCTTTTTTCTGATAGTCAAATCAATGTAAAATATGTTGTTAGACAAACATCAAACTTATTTACCATAACATCAATATGGTGTGAAGTTCATTTTGTTTTTGGTATATTATATATTAATGAAACCTCTTCATATTTAAGAACATTATTGTCATTATGTTTTGTGTTTATTTTAAGAATGTGAAGTCATAATGTTGTAGTGATTCTTAATAGTGTGACATACAATTGTTCATGAGAGAAAATTAAATTTAACAAATATAAACTAATTTTTTTAAGCTTGACTTTGTCTCTTGTATTGTACTGATGTAGATGTTGTGTTGTCACTGATACATAATACCATTTAGCAAAATCTTTCTTAGCTTGGTGCGACCTCATATTTATTTAAGAGTGAATATAGAACAGTAATTCCATAAATAAGAATGGTCAAATGTTGCTATAACATTTTGTTGTTTGGTTCCTTGTGGTATGGCTGGCAAAGTTTGTCTAGAATCACCACCAAGAAATACTATTTTTCAGCCAAAGATTTTTTTGTTACATCTGAATTTGTCACATAAAGTACATCTCACAAAGTCTTACTAAAAGTTTACGCAAATTGATGGCACAATAGGTGTGGATGAAAATTTTTGTTCTTTCAAGTAGTTCAGAAAGCATGGTACCATGATTGTTCATGCATTTACTATTCTGATGAAGATCTATCAAAATCTTAAAACGCTTATGTGTTCTTCTACCATTAATAAAACCAACCTTCATAACAATAACGCTTATGTGTTGTTCTACCATTAATAAAACCACATTCCTAAAAATAAAACGCTTATGTGTTGTATTTACTTAATTAAAATTTTTAAATTATATATTTGACTGTTTTACATTCACTTGACACATTTTTAAAATATACATAGTGAATAAGTGAGTTTAATTAATATTATTAGCTTTAAACTAATTAATTTCTGGAATCTATGATTTATTGTATTCATTACTAATATAAAAATATCAAAAAACCGTTTATATAATATTTTCTACAGTATCATATGTATTTATTTGTATATTATCAATTTATATTATGTAATCTATGATATATAATTATTTCAATATATAAATTATGTTAATTTATCTATTTTAAAGATATTTAACTGGAAACATAGATTAGGTTAGATGATTCTAGGGTTAATTTCCTTTTAATAATTTTAATTCAATAAATAAAAAACGTCAACCAATCAAATTATAACAATTAATTAGAGAGCTCGCTTACGAGCAACACATCAGCAAGATGATATTATAATAAACTTTTTTCATTAATATAATTTTAAATTATTTACCATATATTTTTATGTTTTTAAATATAAAAATACTTTAATATTTTTTTAGAAATGATAACTCTGGTATAATATCACATTGTTATTTAAAAACTATTGGATTTTTTTTAAAAAAATTATATATTTGACTGTTGTATTCATTTGACACATTTTTAGAATATACATAGTGAATAAGTGAGTTTAATTGATAGTATTAGGTTTCAACTAATTAATTTTCTGCAATCTATGATTTATTGTATCCATTACTAATATAAATATATCAAAAACTGTTTCTGTAAATTTTGTGTAGTAACATATGTAATTATCTGTATATTTTATCAATTTATATAATGTAATCTATGGTATTTAATTATTTCTATAAATAAATTATGAAAATTCATCTATATTTAAGATGTTTCGTTCTTTATTTTGAAATATAGATTAGATTACTTAATTTTAGGATTAGTTTCCTTTGAAAAACTTTAATTAAATATATACAAAATAAAAAACTTTCAACCAATCAAATTATAACAATTAATTAGAGATGTCTCCTATGAACCACGCATCAGTAGAAGTCACTTAAGTGACACCTCAATTAATATATAGGTGAATTTTAAGGAATCGACGTTAAGGATCAAGATATTGTTTTGTTATTTCCATAGGATTAGTCGGTCGGATCTCAGTCTGCCATATACGATATTAGATAAAGGTAGTTTGTTGTTCCTACTGAGGAGTAGATTTAATTTGTTTATTCATGTGAGGATAAATTATGCACAAAATTATAATTATAAACTAATGTTACATTTATTCAAACTTAAATACCTTTTTATTGTAGTTAACTAGGAAAGAAACTCATGCGATATCGCACGAAAACTCATGTATAACTTAATATTAAGATAATCTTTTATAAAAACTGTTTACATTTTCTTTTGCGGAAATACATGTGTTACAAAATTATATTACTCACAATTATATTCTTTTATTAAATATATTAAAAATCTATACTTTTTTACAAGTTTGGCCGTAATAAAATTACAAACATGTCAATACCAAATAAGCTTATATCTTTTTATTATCCATTTATCTAAGTTATTTTAAAAATCTTGAAAACAACAGAATATTTGAAACTAATTAAACAATAAACACATTTCAATCTAACCATTTACTAAATTAGTAGGGAAACTTATAACAATAAATAAACTATTATGATTTGTTTGATACCAAGTAAGATGTGTGTAATCAAAAACATGATTATATGATATTTTTAAGATATATTATCCTTTTACATATTTTGTTTAACATATCACCCATACATTATGTTTGTTAGGTAATCTAGAAAAAATAAAAAGTATTAAAAACTGACCGAAAATCCAATTTAAAAAAGAGATGGATTTTAAACCTCCAACGTAATTTTGATTTTCAGTTGAAAAAGTTTTTCAATAAATAAAGTATTTCTAATTTTTAAACTAATTTAGTTGTGTATAATGAAAATATACAACTTTTAAAACTAATAGAGTTTAATTTTTTTTGAAAAGACAAAATGTTTCTTATAATGAAAGGATACAACTTTTAAACTAATATATTTCAGTTTTTTTTATGAAAAGATACAACCTTTAAACATTAAATGAAATTCTTATTATTAATAGACATTATTTTTACAATGAAAAGATATAACTATTAAAACTGATAGAGTTCAGTTTTGATGAAAAGAAATAATTTTATTTTAATTGAATAAACACAACTCCTAAAACTAATGTAATTAAGTTTTTTTATGAAAAGATATATTTTTTATAATTTAAAGACATAAAATTTTAAAAATAATACATTTTAGTTATTATTTATTAAAAGACACAATTTTAAACATTAATTAAGTTTTCTTTTATTAATTTATCTTCTAATGAGAAGAGACAAATTTTAAAACTTATTTTAAGTATTTGTTCAACTAATTTTTTTTTTATAATGAAAGGATACAACTTTCAAAAATAACATATTTTAAAAAAAAAAAATACATAACTTTCTGATAATGAAAAGATACAACTTCTGAACTAATATATTTCAGTTTTTATGAAAAGTACAATATTTCAACATTAAATGGAATATTAAATGGAATTCTTATTGTTAGTATACTATTTTTTTACATTGAAAGTTACAAGGGAAAATTCCATATAAATACCCCAACAAAATTCTATTAAGCTTGTTAATAACCAAATTTTTTCACTACCCAGTTTAAAACCTCAACTAATTATTCTGCCCACTTTAATACATCAACTTTTATAACTGTATCCATTTTAATACTCAAACTTTGTTTATTTTAATTAACAATACTAATAAGTTTCCAATGAAATTTTAAAAATGTCTAAACTTCACAAAAAAAATTAATTTTATTATATGTTTGAGTAGCGCAATTAAATAAATTTTTTATAATCTTAAGTTTTGTAATAAGTTTTTTAAGTTTTATATATAGAATTTAGTTTGTTTTTTTGAAATAAAAAGTAAATTATTTTTTTACCTTCAAAAACTTTTTTTTAAAACATTAAATTTTCTACAGAGTTTGTTTACCTTATTTCTTAAATCTTCAAATAAACTTAAAAATTTTAAATATTTTTTCTTAGATTTTGGAGATTTTTTAAAATTTCGTTTGAAATTTATTAGTACTGTTAATTAAAATAAATAAAGTTTGAGTATTAAAATAGATACAGTTATAAAAGTTGGTGTATTAAAATGGGCAGAATAATTAGTTGAGGTATTAAACTGGGTAGTGAAAAAGTTTGGGTATTAAAAAGCTTAATAGAATTTAATTGGGGTATTTATGTGGAATTTGTTTTTAGGAAAAGACAACTATTAAAACTAACAGAGTTCAGTGTTTATGAAAAGAAATATTTTTTTTTAATGAAGAATCACAACTCTGAAATTAATAGAGTTCAGTTTTTTTATGAAAAGACATATTTTTTTTAATAATGTAAAACACAAACATTTAGAACTAATACATTTCAGTTATTTGTTTTTAGGAAAAGACACACTTTTAAATATTAACTGAGTTTTATTTTATTAATTTATCTTTTATAATGAGAAAGGACAACTTTTAAAACTTATTTTAACTATTTGTGATACTAAGTTATTTTTTTATAATGAAAGGATACAACTTTTAAAACTAACAGATTTTTTTCTTTTAAAAGACACAGATTTTTAAAATAATATATTTCAGTTTTTTTTTATGAAAAGATACAACGTCTACTCTATTAAAATAAAGTCCTACTTTTTATTTACTATAAACAAATCTTAGTAGAATCATTTGATTAATTAATTACTATGACATTTTTATTATTACATTAATCAATTAAATATATAACAAAATATATTGAAGATAAATATATTTAAATTTTATTTTTTGTTATAACAAATTATGTTGGTAAAAATCTAACAAAATCTTAGTAAAATATTAATACATTTTTTAAGATAATGCAATAAATAATTCGTAATTAATAATATAATAGAAATATGCATTAATATAAACTAAAATTTTTTATTATAAAAAAATTATACGCTTTTAATAATATTTCAAAATCAAAAAAATATTTATGTAATTCAGAAAATATATCTTGATCAAATATACAATTTTTAAAAAAATATTTTAATCTCAAATTTAAAATATCCTAAATAGAAAAGATAAAATCTTAGATGCTAAAGTGTATTTTTTTTAAAAAGGAACATGAGTGATTTATAATAATATTTGAAATGTTAATTTAATAAAAAAACAGAGTGAGTAAAAAAAAAGAAAAAACAAAAAAAAACAGAGACTTTATACCATAATATCCAAAAAAATATTATAGTGATCAAATTATTAAAATAATATCATACAAAGATATATAAACTTTAACAAGATAATATGGCTATTAGTTAAATAGGATAATATATTTATTTATTAATTCCACAATATACTAAAATGATAGATGTTAAAGTCAATTCTAAACACAACATCAAAATATAAATTATTTTAAATAAATATTATTTCTATAGTATGGCAAAATAAATTCTAAGATGTATTGTAAGCAAACTGTAGATTTTTTAAAAATGTATATATTTTAAAAGAGAATTCTATTTGATTATTTCAGATTATAAATTTATTGTATTGCACTTAAAAATATATAAGCACGTATAAAATGCAGAAAAGAAATCATTATCTATTAACAATGTTGAGTATCAAAGTAAAAAATATTAAAAATATCATATATTAATTAATAATGTTGAATAAAAAACCTAAAATTAAAATTATAAATTTACACAAGATATGATGCTAAAACGTAAATCATATATTTAAAATGTTTACAATAATATTAAATGTATATTTTATAAAATAAATAGTATTCTTTTTTGTAACACAAAATAAATAGTATATCCGCACGAAGTTGCGGGTAGAATTCTAGTTTAAACATTAAACTAGATTGTAATTATTAATAGATATAATAAGTATATTAATAGACTAGTTTTTAAAATATGATCTTTAAATTCGAGACGTCCCGGACTGACTTGTATAATCACTCATGCATCTAAACCCTTTCAAAGAAGTACCAAATGGAACTTCAATGAACTTCTCTTGTGACTTATTGTACACCATAACCTTGTCGTCTCCATTTCTTGTATCTGTCACCACTATGTAGGCCTCATCGTTTCTTGCTATGCACGCAAACACAACTTCAAACCTTTTGAATTCTGAAAGATGTTTAGTCATATTGATCCATGGGTTGCTGTGCCATTTCTTGATCTTCTTGTCGCTACCTTGCTGACGCCATACACTTATGTCATTATTTATAGAAGGGTAGTGTTCGATAATGTATAACTCCTCCCTTAAAACACCTAACCATGAACTAAATTTCTGCGTACAGTTTAGCGGAAGGTTCAGTTCTTTGTACATTTCGCTGACAAAATCGAAACACAGGATGGTGCTTTCCTTACGGGGGTTTTTGATGTGTGACCGGTCTGCTATCCAATACATACAATGGTCCTCAACCGTACCGGTCCGGTTTTTAAATTTGCAATCAAGAGAAGTTTCCAGTGGTACACTTTTTCTCCAAGATTTTTCTTTGAACGTATATATAAAGGTGTTGCGATCGATTATGGTAACGATCTTGTAATCATCAGAGACTTGGTCATAACCGAATCCCAAAGGATTTGTGGTTTGACCCGGTATAACCATAGGTATTTTCTTGAATTCTTTTGAACCCGGGTTCCAAATGGCAAGGTCATTGTTGCCTTCAAGGGTGAGACACATAATTCCACGGCAATGAAGAATACAGACCGGTTTGGTTGGGGGCGGTAACGAGAAGGGCAAGCCGAGCTTCAGTGATGTTGTTTTGTTGAGGTCGAGAAGGTATAAACCATCTTGTTGCAATGAAATGAGTTGATTCGACATAAGGAAAATAACCAAAGCAGATATGTTTTAGCGAAAATGAGGGGGAAAGGAATTGATCTTATGCTTATGATTATATGAACAAATACATGTCTTTTTATAACCTTGATTTTAAATAGATTCGGGACTGGTCTTGTGCTTATGATTATATGAAGAAGTCTTTTTGTAGATTGCTTATTTATTAATGATATTCAGATCATGCTTATATAGTTACTGATTTAGTTATTGCTTCATAAATGTTTTCGGATTCGGAAAACTATATACAGAAAGATATTTTTCATCTAAACCTAGGAAAAGACACTCTCTTTACAAATTTAAAAGCAAATCCATTATAATTATTAAGAAACAAAAAAAAAAAATTTAGCTATGCTATGTGTCATCATTAAAATGTATACTATACCTTTTATCAAACTAACCAATAAATTAATTATTCATAAATAAAAATTTAGTTATTTCTTTCTTTAAACAAAAGCTGAAAAATTATTTAATGTGATTAAAATATATATGATAATTAATAGTTTTGAATAATAAAGATTTGCTAACAATACATGCATCATTTATCATTATTGTTAAATTTATATTATTAAAATCAATTATACAATCACATTAATCATATAATTTTTTATACTTTTCATATATGTTATATTAATTTTAAAAGAGTATAAAGTACTAAACTGTTAAAAATATCATTTTGAAAATTTTGTGATCCGTGATTTATAGTTTTTGTTAAAACAAAATACAAGTAATTATAAAACATATAAAATACAATCTCATTTAATAGATATTCAAATTAAAATTGATATATATTCTAATATTGTTTAAATTAAACTATATACCATATAAAACTTCTATAAAATACATAAAAAATTTAAATTTCAAAAAATGATTATAAAATCTTATATAGTTTGAAATTAACAATATGAGAACAAGTCTAAAATCATTTCTCTCTCTAACATACATGTATCTGCTCCCAAATAATGTCCTTCTGAATCTCGAATTAGCCAGCCTATTCCAGCTGATGTGAAATTCGTGCTAAAAGTACTAACAAAATTAAACTTCAACCAGTCCTCGTATTGTGGTTCCTCTATACTGGAACTAACTTGAGCTTGGATCTAGCATTTATGCTTCGTGTTATCACCTCAGAAGATTAAACATGAACTCATTCCTCGATTTCCAAAGAAACCATAACGATAGCAAACGATCCCATTCCGGCACCTTGACATTATTAGCTAAAGAGAGACATTGATAGTCACCTCAAGTTTTGGATGCGGGTTGAAGAGAGATTGAATAGCATGAGCAAATTGGCATCTAAGAAAATTCGCATATTGTTATGTTAATGCTCAGCAAATAGTTGTTCAAAAATTGCTCAGCAAATAATATATGTTGAAAAACAGGTCCGGTCCAACACTACTGGACGCCTAAACCCAAAAGATTTAAAACTATATAAAGTAAATTGTCTATAAAATAGTAAGGACTGAGAATCAAAAATTTCTCAAGTGCTTGAAAGATACCACTGTCAACAAACCACTACCCCTAAAAATATAACATATTTTGCGTTTAAACTACGGCTTTACTGATGTCAAAAAACATCATGAGTTACCAGCTCTATCCTAGGCCCGGCCATGTGAGGTCTAGACATTTCGGGTATCGGTTCAGTTCGGTTTGGATATTTCGGGTTTCGTGTACTTCGGATAGGAGGTTAAAAAATTCATTTACTACTTGACATATATTTGGTTTAGTTCGGTTCGGATAATTTCGGATTCGATTCGGTTTGGATAGTAAAACCAGAAACCAGAAAACACCTGGAAATTTTGGTTCTCATTGGTTATAATTGGTGTTCGGATAGTTTGGATAAATTATTGATTATTTAGGATAAAATATCAAATAATTAGAACGATTTAGATATAAATTACGGATATTTTGGATTAATTTGGATATTTCAGATAAAATTGTCCATACACTTTCGGGTAATTTCAGATACTTTATAATTACTTAGTTATCTTCAACTATTTTTGGATACTTTCGATAGTTTTTTAAATCTAAAATCATATATTTAGCTATGTTATATGTATATAAATTTTATATTATTATATATTCGGGTACCCGTTTGATTTTCGGTTCGATTCCGATTCGGTTCGGTTATTTCGGATATATAAATATAAGAACTATTTGGGTATTTGAGAATTTCGGTTCAATTCCAATTTTAGATATTTCGATTTGGTTCCAGTTCGATTCTTCAATTCTGGTTTTTCTGCCAAGACCTAGAAAATAGTATAAAGAAATCAATGGAAAGAAGGAAGAGACAAGTGTAACATGAAATTAATTATCGAGTGATCTGGAAAAATTGGTATGGGCATATAAAGAGAGAACCGAAAATCGAACCATAACTAAACTAAAAATACAATCCAAAGCCGAATCGATGTTCAAAATTAACCGAACGCTTGATATATTTCTGGAATAAAAAAATTATGATAGCAAATCGCAAATCGAATGAGTACCCATATATCTAGAATATAGTTTATATATGTAAAAATATTAATTATATAAATTTTAAATATCCAAATATTTTTAACAATACTACTTATAAACATAACTAACCGAAACACAAAAAAACCGAATTACCTGAATAACTTTTATAAACATAACTAACCGAAACCAGAAAGAACCGAATTATGTTCCATCTATATATGTATTTAGCATATTCGCAAGAAAAATGACATGTATTTAGCTTTCTATAATCATATGGAGTTTCAAGGGCCTGGTAAACAATCTAATAATTAACAATTTATAACGTAAAATTTTTTTAAAAAAAAACAAGCTAAACAAATCAACTACAAAAAGAATCCTCACAATAAAAATACAAAGAATTTAAAGGAAGAAAAGGAGAGGAAGATTTAATGTTAAACTCATCACCTAACTTTCTCTAATGTCTTCAAAATCTTCTGCTCTTCCCCAACTTACTCTTCCTTTGTTTCAAGAGTTTTGCCCATTCACACTACAAATAATACAAAATACAATCACAATCAATTCTCATCTAACTTTTCATCTCCCCCCAATTGATTGCTTCTCTTCATTCACCTCTTCTAAAGCTAAAACTTTTCTACTCTCTGGAACTCTTTCCTACTCCTATGCCAATGTAGGCATTGTTGAGAACCAAATCATGCAGAACATTCTCTTCGTTTGTGTAGCTTCCATTGCTGCATCTCTTGTTTCTCATTTCAGCCACCTTCTTGTGGGAGTTTGAGTGAAGAGCTGGAGTAAATGTTGGGCTAGCAGCTGGTCGGTACTCCGGGAAAAGCCTTCCAGATTTGTAACGTACACCGCACGCATTGCAAAGAGTCTTTGGGCCCATAGGCCCGAGTCTCCATTGTGGAGTCTTGGTGACCTCACAGTGCATACATTTCCTAACAGGATTCTGCTCCGAAGAATACGAATCTACGTTGTTGTTTCCATTAGTTTCAAGATCAACCCCTGACCAAGAAGAGGAAGAAACAACCTTGGCCTTCTTCTTCTTCTTGGTGATCATCTTGCTGTGGTCGGAGAGAAACTGCTTAGGTATTCTAATGATGAGGCGCGAATCCGCCACACAAACATTGTCGTTGACTTTATCTTTCTCCTGGACCTGTGGACGAGGACGTTTTGTGCGTGGACGACCGTGCTTTCCAGGGAGGACAAGTGACGTGTTGGTCGTATGAGAAGATGAAGAGCTGCTTTCGAGAACCGACACTGGACTTGAGCTCCTGAATTGGCTATGAGAAGACGATGAATCCGTGTTTGTGGAAAACGAATCTTCCTTCTTCTCAACCATGGTTTCCTCTACAAAGCTTTGTTGCCTTTCTACCTTAACAATATCTTCAAACTGCAAATATTTTCCCACAAACAAAATAGTAACATTGTTAGACACGTTATATGTACGCAAACAGTGAAGTGCAATGAAAAAAAAAAAAATTAAATTCATCTGAAACAAGAGTGATGCCGCAATTTTTGTTTTTGTGATTGGTAAACCTGTGTGGATTGATTAAACGTGAAGGAAATAAATAAATAAATTTTGATAAAATGAATACGAACTTTTGGTGAGTAAACTTAAAATTACTATGTTCCAAAAAAACACTTTAAAGTATTGATGACAATAAGATGAATGGAGTGTATAATAAAAGTAAAAAAAATCATAATTATGTAAAAATGTTTTTGTAGAAAATATACATTTACTGAAATAGTTTAAAATATTTAATAACTAAAATGATTTTTATTGTGTTCCTCCAATTTTGATGCGAAAAGAGTATTTTATATTCCTTTTAAGAGAATAAATTTGAAAGAATGAAGAGTAAAAA
The DNA here is from genome assembly GCA_932364175.1 of Eruca vesicaria subsp. sativa. Lineage (NCBI taxonomy): Eukaryota > Viridiplantae > Streptophyta > Magnoliopsida > Brassicales > Brassicaceae > Eruca > Eruca vesicaria. Next base: position 204,773 of record CAKOAT010281821.1, on the reverse strand, counting down.
CATTTATTAGTACTTCATTTTTCAAGTGTAAATTTCTAATAACATATTTTTAAAAAGGAATTTCTTTTGAAATACATTCGAAGAATATATTTCTATTTTTTATTATTTTTAAAACAAAAAAAAAACTTTAAGCCAACATAGTATATTGTGTGATTGGTAAAACTCATGAGGAATCAAAGAAAAAGAAGGCGTAGGTTAGCGTATAAACTGACCGGTACATAGAGCTCAGGCGATGTGTCAGAGTTTGCGTTGGAAGAGAAGAGAGGATCAGAAGCTGCAGGCCATGTGTCGTGATGAGAGGTCCAGATGTTAGGGAAAACTTCGGAGTCATCTATGCCGAAACCAACATCGATATCACCACCGGGAAAATCAAGAATATCGTCCATGTTGTCAAAGAAGTTGCCACAATCAATATCCTCCGAGAAGCTTTGTCCAAACATCTTCGTTTTTACAATATTGCAATTTAGCTGGAGAGGAAAAAAAAAACAATTTGATAATTAAGATAAAATGAGAGATATATATAGAGTTTTGAACCGTAAAGAAGTTTCAAAAAAATTTGAACCATATTTTGGAACCACCTAAACATCAAATTTTGAAAATGAACATGGTTTGGCCCACCTTCTTTGAATTTTTTTTTTTTTTTTTTGAGAAATAGTGAGGACCATTCTAAGCACAAATTCAATTGCAATAGACCAGCCAATGGGTCTAAAAGTCAAAAGTCACCGTTAATTAAACATTCTTCATTCTATCTTTCTTGAATTGTTGAGTGTCTCATTTACCAAGACAAAGTGTTAACAGAAAGCAAAGCAGAGTGCTAAGGAAACCAAAACCAGATAATTGCAGTACCGACACCAACTTTTTACACCACAGATTCCTAAAGTTTCATTTCACATTCAAGAACTCCCAAGAAAAGCAAAACCAAAATCAAGAATGGGTGTGAAACAAAGTCAGGGAGGGAATGCAAACCTTTGTTAATTAGTAGTGGTGTGCAGATAGTATGAGAGAAAGAGAGAGAGATTGCTTAGAAAGGAAAAAAGTAGGAGTGGGGAGAAGTGAAGAGTGATTGATTGGGAAAATGGGTTAGTAATGGAGAGCAATAGCTTCTCTCTTATCATTATAAAGAGAAACACTTCTTCTCTATCTCTCTCTCTTCCAGTTTTGATGCTAGCTGTATTTTACCATTCTCTTATTATTACATTGTCTTCATGTGCAAGTCTCTTTCCTTTCTTTCTCTCTCTAAACAATTTCATTAAAAATTAAGAATTTAAATATATATTTAATCTCACCTCCCTCTTCATGTGGGTTCCATTTGTCATTGAAGCTTTACCAAAGATGATTTATTCACAACCTTGCTTAGCTGTTCAAAAGGTGTTTCTGATTGAAAAGCAATGGTTTAGTAAAAACTTAGTAAAGGAAAAAAGATTTAAATTAAAGTTACACCGTCTCATCAATCTTTTTGAGAAAATATTATTCAACAAAGGTGGTTATTTATTTGTTGTAATGCAAGATAAAAGCAAAAAAAAAGAATTGTCGTTTAAGTAAAGAGTTGACGTAATTAGAAGAAAATATATGAAATGAAAATAAAAGTATAACGCGTATGAAGCTCTAGTCATGGTTTTGCTCCTACCCGTATATGACATAAGAATAGTCAATGAGATAATGGGAAGGTGAAATACAACTATACGACGTTTCCGCGTACATGTAATTCCAATTTAATTTTAGATATTTATCTATTTATTATTTTCTTCCATTGTTCATGCCACAAACTACGTGTTGCAAAGTAAAAGTAGAGACTATTTCTAAATACGTATTATACTCTCTCTTTTTTTGCTGAAGCGTATTATACTTTTTGGAAAATACATATAAGCAGATTCAAACTGAGAATATCTTAACATGAGTATTTCTCTTTCATCAAGTATATTAATATTCTCTCCTTTCAAAATGATCAAGAAAATTTGTTTCAAAAAGATACATTTTATATTAAATATAATTTTATTAAAATAATAATAATAAATGGTAAAAGTGAAGAAATTGATTATATTAATATTAAATTTTAGTTAGTTAAAAGTTGTAAAAAATAATTAGTTAAAAATAATAATATATTTGTCTTCCAAAAGAAAAATATTTATAATCAGATTTTGATATAGTTTTTGAATATGTGTAAAAAAATTTAACATATATCATTTTGCAACGATTGAGTATGAAATTATGGAATTATAAAATATATAATGGCCTAAGAGCATCTCCAAAAAGAAACTCTATTTTGAAGTTTCACAAACTCTATATTTGAAGTTTCAAACTGTTCTTCTCCAAAATAAAAACTTCAAAACTAACTTCAAAATTATTTGTATATTATTACATTATGGTCCTTATATTTGTCACAATTAATAAAAATCCACAAAACTTTGATAAATAGCAAACGCATATATAAAAATATTACAACAATATTAATTGATAAAAGTTTACATGAAAATAGAAAACTAGAAATAGAAATATAGAATTAAATATTAAAATACAAACAAAATACCACATTATTCCATAAAATTATTTCCGTAATGCTCTCATATGTGTCAACTAATGCATTTCGAAGTAAGAAATGACTCACATATTTTTTTTTAATCTGAAGATTATGAGCTAAAAGTTGTTGAAAACGGATATTTTCATTTTCCGTCATATCAACAGTAGCTTTTGCCACTGATCTTGTATTCTTTATCGGCGCATTAATATCACGTTCATCCTCAATTATCATGTTATGCATTATAATGTATACCGTCATTATATCATGTAGTACCTCTTTCTTCCAATAACGAGATGATCCTGCTATGATAGCAAACTTGGACTACAAGACTCCAAATGCACGTTCAACATCTTTTCGACATGCTTCTTGTTTTGCTGCAAACAATTTTTTCTTCGAACTTTGGGGATTACTTATTGTTTGAACAAGAGTTGACCATTTTGGATAAATTCCATTAGCTAAATAATAACCCATGTTATATTCGTTTCCCTGAATAACGTAATTAGCTGGAGGAGCGATACCTTAAACAAGCTTTGAAAATAAATTGGATGACTTCAAGACATTAATGTCATTGTTGCTACCAGGCATACCATATCCATCATGAGATGATTGAATTACGAATGAAAAATGAAGCAAGAAAGTTAGCTTTAAAAGAAGTAAAAGAGGAGAATAAAATATTGCTAAAAAACGTAGCTTCTATCGGTGATATTAATACTCGTGAGTACATTCGTTCTGAACAAGAAAGAATCATGCGTAAAATACGTCAACAAGAACAACCACTTTCGGTTACAAAAAACTTTTGTTTGGATTTGAAGATTTTAGAGCTTCCGGGGGAGATTTACCAGATTATTAGTGTTGTTGTAATATTTGAATTTCTATAATAATTATGTTTTCATGTACTTTTTTAAAAAAAAAATTTAATTAAGTTTGTTTTGTAATATTCGTGTTGTCTACTTCTACTTTTAAAATAATATAAATTTTATTTTTAATTTTTTTATTTAATCTTATGTGTAAAACTTAATTTATAGAAATCAATTTGAAGATTTGTGAGATATAATGTTTTTTGAAGATTTGTGAGATATAATGTTTTTTAAAGATTAAAATGATAAATAAGAAAATATTTAAAAATCATAAATCAAATATGTAAATATAAGGACCAAATTACAAATAAAAAGATGAAACTTCAAATTTGAAATTTTGTAGTTTCTTTTTAGAGAGCAAAAAACTATATATTTGAAGTTATAGAGAATCTTTTGGAGATGCTCTAAGTATTTCCTTATATAGGCTTGAGGAGACCTAGTTCACCTTTGTTTCTCTCTTTTTATTACTAATAACAAAAAAAATAAAGCATCTACGATTTTTATCAAAATGATAAACACTAGACTATTGTCATTATGGTATTATTTTTCCTACAGTTGTAAATTGTACGTAGCATTCCTTTTATTTGACATCTAAAATAACTTCATCTTGTGACATATACAATGCGTGAACCATATTTCATTTCCAGTTAAAAACCCAGAAATATGAATTCCTCAAATGTTGCAATTGGAAAATTAATAAGATCGACTATATCAAGGTTATTGTTTTCATATTTTTCATAATTTTGATATAGCTATCTCATCGATCTCCCAGTAGTTCCATATCTTAATTAATCTTAACAACAAATGTAACATACTAATAAGAGTTTTATCAAATGTGAGTTGTTGTTTTTTTACCTTAAGCTCTTAAGCTAAAAAGACAGGCAAAATAAATGCCCTGAAGAAACCTTACAAGTGAAGGGTTGATCATTATTTTGTTAAGATATCTTGAAATTAATTAAATTATGATAAAATATCTAATCATTTTCATCTGGTAGATATCATCATAAGGATTTTTTTTCTAAGTTTCTAGTCTTACGGAACAATGATGACGGCAAATTATATAAATTAACGGATTAATTTAATAGGTTAACAAAAAATCTGAATATAATGGCTAGTTTGTAGAGAACACTGTTGTGGTCACCAAAAATCGAAGACACAATGAATCAAGAGCCATAAAACTCCACATTGTTAGACATGTATATCCAATGAGATGTCCTTTGAGGGTATCTTCTATATCACAATTTCACTAAGCTAACTTCAACTGTACTCTTAGTTTCATTAATTCAAGCACAATTTCCTATATCACCATTTTTATAACAAGACAACATACCAATTTAATTTAATGCTGATTTTCTTAAGATATACCTCTCCTCTTTCTTTTACTTTTTCTTCTTCTCTTTTAGTTTTCATTTTGCAGTAACTAACTTGGACTTCACTCCATACACAATCACTTTCTTCTAAAAGCCTTCTCTCCATTACTCTGAAAATGACAAAAGCTATATCATGAAGGTGTTTATATATGTAAAAGGTATGTACAGTACTATGTATATTATAGATATTTCGCATCTTGTCAATGGTTGTTTGTTGTGATCACTTCATGCATTATAGCAAAATAATAAGATTTTATTTATTCAAATTCATGCATATTATGTTATTGAAAATTTTCAATCTCAGCCTATGGTCGGGACCAAAGTGTTCGTATAACTTCCGGCAACAAAAGAAAAGGCTTTCTCTTATGTATGTCGATCATTAATCTTAAATTTGATTAAGACATCTCAACAAATATTGATTAAAACGAGTAGATTTGTCTACAAACACTACTTTCTAACCGAACATTTCTGGTTCTAAAAAAACTACTCCAATGCAGGTGTGGAAAATTACCCAAGTAATTTACAAAACGCAATATCTTTTTTTATGACTTCTGCATTATACCTGAATATATATATATATATAATAGGAAAATAGAAAAAAATTTGAATCTATATTTATTGTAAAATTAAATCTCAATAGTATAGTGGCCTATAAATTTGCTTTGTATTGAAAAAGGCTAATTTCTATGAACTCAATAAAGTTACACTTAGATGTGTCCATATCATCACATTATAGTGATATAATAAATAAATAATATTGCCACCTCCATCACAAGAGCGCAATAATACAAATCCGTGACGCATGAACTACATAATTAATAGTAAGAGAACAAGCGGGATAAGAAAAGTTGGAGGACTAGTGGTTAGTACTTAAAACATTTTTTGTACGGGTGACAGTATACGATAACGTATATTATACGATATGAGTGAGACCATATGCGTATCTAGTCGGTGGACGATTAATTAGCAATTAGCATGTGCACATAGAAGAGGTGAAGGCGCGGGTGACTTGCGAGCAAGTAAGAGCCCATGTTTTCGTTAGGACCCACATTTGTCTAAATACATGAAAATATACGATTGAGATTGGCCCCACGTACATGTTTACGATTATAAAAGGTTTTAAAGCTATTTTAATAAAAGGGAAACAACAACGATTATTGGAGAATAAATCTATATATTATTCAACAAATCACGTGGCTTTGCCTCGGGATCGGTTCTCTTTCTGACATATGAATATTTCTTAACTCAAAGACTAGGCACCAGACATGTGTCGAACAATCTCCACGTTAGATCATGTGACGATGTGGGTCCTAATAGTGTGCAAAGTTCTACTAAGGCTATGCTTGCTTTCGGGTAAGCACTCAACTCACTCAAGCGTATGAATCTCTCCTTCAACTCCAACAAGTTAAACCAATTTGGAGCAAGGTTTTAACCGTCGGTCTTGAATTCGAGTCTTATCAGAAGCTAAATTTTTTTTTTTTTTTGAATGCTGGTTAGCTAAATTTTTATTTACTTGGCCAATTAACATAAAACTATATTTTATGCCTTATTTACAAAAAAAAAAATAAGCAAAAAAAAAAAAACTATTAGTCGGTTTTCGTTCCTTAGATAATTGTCTGGACCTCGATTTAGACATCTATAATTACGAAAAAACCTCCAACAAGTCCTAGGATCAACGGACAGTTCACTTATTCAGTATGCTTTATAATCACCTACATGCACTGGCATTTTTTGGAATACTCAGATCTTTATCCGATTTTTGTATATTTTATATTTTTAACTGATGTGATTCGGACAGTTCATGTATCTCTGAAGTTTTGTTATAAAGCAGTTTGTCAGCCATTCTTCACATGCTGCTTAAACTGAAGACACCAAAAGTAACTATATAGTATTTATTCTGGTCGTTGCAAATACTGTCATTTAAAGAAAAAAGTAGTTGGGCTAGCTAGGTAGCGACCTTCTACTTAAGAGTTTGCCAGTGACTTTTTGTGTAGTAGTTTTTAAGTTCTGAAAATCATATTAGTTTTTGGTCTTCTCACTCAGCGATTGAAAATGTGTGGTTTGAAACTACACTAGAGAAAACTATGTTATAGATTAGTATAAAGGTAAAAGTTTAACGTGCTTAATTAACAAAAGAAGAAGACACAATTTACTGAACATGCATTATTTTTTGTCTTCTCAGCGATTGAAAATGTTTGTGGATTCGGGTGCCAACTCTCAATTACTTAATTGGCCGCTGATGCCAATATTTGTCAAACATCCTCACCTTAATATTTTCGAATGTGAAAACTCATAAATAATTTGAAATGCTAGCTCTAAGAACTCAAATATCTTTGGACTTCACCGCGTTGTTCCCCAAAATACTTGATGTAATATGTGTGATATTTCTGAGAGTACATCCTACAAACAAATTAACATATGATTTACTTGTAGTTGTACCATTACAAGAGTATTTGAAAAGTTTGCAGTGTAATGATTCATTAGTTAATGCTACTTTACCGTCATCACATTGTTTTAGTGTGTCCATTCCAAACACAGTACAGTACGTGATTCTTAGCGTAAATTAAAACTGCGAATCAAAAGAGTGACAATTAAAAGTTCGTGACGAATAGCAACGAAAATTTCGGCGCCATTTTTTATACATGCTACATGATGTGATGTCGTTTATACAATTATACTCTTTCGCCACATAGTTACAAATAGTGACAGAATATATGTCATCAATCTCCCATAAATCTGTCGGCATGCTCTAGTGATTTCATGTTGTCATGAGTTGGTAGACGAATGAAAATGTTATGTATGATGCATTGTTTGTTTTTATCTATTACATATATATATATATATATATATACAGATATATTTACATGTAGTCGGTTAAACAAGTTAGGTAAATATTCTTTTTCTAAGATTGTGTAGATACTGTATCAGGTGGAATAATATGTATATACTTTTGACCAAAATCAACACAAGAAAACATTCATATTTTTAGGTTTCTTGACATAATTGTTCAATTAATATACTTTCTTCATCATGAGCGCGAGTTTGAGTAGTTTCCGTATTTTTTACTCATACATATGTTTTGGTATGGTCGTGTGCCGTGTGCGTTTGAGCAATTTTGGTATACTGTTCAATACGAAAGGTTGAGAGCACGTTGGAAAGTAACACCTAGATTTTGAGAAATTTATTTTCTTAAATACCAAGTCTGTATTCCGTATTTCTATCATTCATCTTCTAATTTACTTAATATGTGTTTAGTCGAATGTCAAACTCTATAAGGACATCTAAAGCTACTTTAGGGCTTATTTGATTTTGTTCAATACTTTCAGAGTAACTAGTAATTAAGATTGTTAAATGTAAAGTTGTCCGTCGTTTTCCTAAGTAGAAATGGGCTACATTAACTAGGTTGTGGTAATTGGTAAGTGGTCGATCGTCATATGTAATATTTCTAAAAGACATTTACATTAGATATGCTGAAATGATGATTAAAATATGAACAAAAGAGTATTCTTATGAAATTTTCTTTTTGGCAATTTGCTTGTTATGAAAAAATAATTACAAGATGAAACTTAGTTAAATATTTTCTTTAATTTTAAAGATAAGAAATTGAAAAAGAAAAAGAAAATTGAAAAAAAAGACAATGGTGTTTGAAGTGGAAAGAAAAAGCCTATAGAAATAGGGTAAAAACTACGAAAACAGAACAGAAGAATAGTTAGAGAGGTGTCGGTGCCGACAGATGAACCGGAGAAACCTGAATAGACTTCCTTGCTTTCATGGGCACGCAACGCTACTAAACCCCCCCACACCGTTGATATTCTCTTTTTTTTTGTCAATTCGTCGACATATTCATTTAATCACCTCTCACTCGCATATGAGGCCGTAAACATTTACCGAATGTTTTCTTATATAACCAATGGAGCCCAAAAACTTTTTTAATCTAAAACACTAATCCCACGAAGTTTTACATCCGGGTACGCTTCGAACTCATGTTAGAAACTCCAGCCAGAGACTATTAACCAGTAGACCTATTTACTAAAAAAATTACTAAAACTTTAGTTAAAAGAAATAATAATTTGAAAACATGTTTATGTGTATAATTTCCAAATATTTTGGAAGCCTTGACCAGCATCTCAATGGACTATGAACAAATTCGACCCTGCATAATTCTAATTATAAAAGTTCTTTTTCAACTTTATATTATAATGAGGGAGTTTACTCACTCCCAGCGCGCCACGTCAGCTTTTTTAAATGATCCATGTACGGTTTTTTAACTACAAAACTAAGTAATGTTGACTATTAACAAATGATAATCATTTGGTCCAGTGGTATAATCCGCTTAATTAAAGGTTCCTTCTGCAGGTATTGGGTTCGAATCCTCTTAACATCTTTCTTTTTGTTCACCTGTTTAATTTAGTAACCGGGTTTTATTTATTTTTTGGCCCATTTAAGTTGGATAAGTTGGCCCGTTTACAGATCATCTAAATCCTTCTCAAGTCGTTTCCCTTTCTGGCGAATGTCTTCCACAAAGTCGTACTCTTCGACTCCTCTCCTCATCTTTACTTTTGTAATTGTTTTGCCATCAATTACGCCTTTGGATCCATATATATATATATATATGTTTGTAGATCGTGGTTTCCCCTTTTTATCCACCTTATATTCTGATAAACCACGCAGCCGCCGTCGTAGGGATGTCTTCTTCAGATGTTCAGAACGCTAACGCCGCCATCAAGTACTCCACCTTCGCCTCTCTTTAACTTGAAGGACAGTTCAGTCTGTTGTTGCTTACCTAATTCGGTTCTGGGATTCACACGACGTTAATAAGAACAGTGAGTTTATGGGAATTACGTTGTTACTCCTCGACGAACTGGTACGTATTGTGTATAACATAGATTTGTTTTCTGACATTCATCAGTGAACTATTAAAGTTAGTTTTTTTTCGTTACAGGATTCGGTTATTCACGTTTTCATCCCTGCGATTCGGGCGAATCATTACTGACCATCGTTGAAAGCTGGTTGTATTGTCAGGTTGGAGCGTTTTGAAGTTGCACGGGTTGCCCACATGTACAAGGTGAGGTCCACACAAACGTCCATGTTATCAAGTCTGACAGGTTCATGGTGAGGCGTTATGACCACCTCCACGTGCTAGCAAACACCAACCTAGAGCTACAAGGTTTGACTTTAGTCTTTTGTATATATAGATCTCCACTCGACACTGTCTTATTATGATTCTTTTGATTCTTTGTATCAAGATTCTATTTTTGAGACTTTTGTTTGTTTGTGGTCAGATGTTGTTGGTGAAATCCGATCTGTCTAGGAGTTTGATCTGAGCAACGATTCTGCCACCATCAAAGTTGTGGTTCGCTTCTTGAATGAACTGTAAGCAACCTTTCACTCTCTCTGAATTATGGATTATGATCTGTGGATGTTTTTAATGCTTACTATAGGTTACCAGTTAAAAAGCACTTGATTTGAATCCACTGTAAACCCCTTTTTTGGATTGAATACAATTTACCATTCATTAAAAAAAAATCACCTTTGGCATGCAATACTATAACGAGGATCCGAAAGGTGAACTGTTATTGAGTTCCTAAAGAAGAAATTGTGTGTAGGTGCGCGTGTCGTTTTATTTTGTATGTTCGATCCCTTGAAACGTGTGTTCCTTGCCTATATATAGGTGTGTTGGAGCGAAGAAGATATAATATAAATTTTCTGATGGGTTGGCTTAACATTAGTTTAGTTACAGAGACGCTTTGTTGATTTGTTTATTGTGGTTTGTTAGGTTTGTTGGTTACTTGATTGAAATATATGGCATATTCAGGCATGCATGTTGTCATTATGTTTACATCTTTGTTCTGTTCATCGTGTGTAATTGGCATATATCTGCGGAGTCACTTAAAAATTGTCTAAATTTTGCAAGTAGTGAGAGTTTAAAGAATACATTTGTATCTATTTAGTTTAAAGTTTCCAGAATGACATTGGGAAAAAAAACTCTTTTAAGTTGGTTATTTATTTGAGTTGCATAAATGACATCTTCAAGTATGCATTACCATAATTTTATTTCTAACGAAGAATCATAACTTTTAAAACTAATAGATTTCAGTTATTTTTTTGGGGACTTTTTACTGTGTAGTTTACAGTTATTTAGACACAACCGACTGTGTTATATATAGATTTCCTGGGAAAAAAAAGTTTGATACTATAGGCAGAGGATACAAATATGCTTCATGAAAACATTAACACATAAAAATAAACAAAACATTAATCAATTTACCACTCTAATCAAGATGTGTGATTTCAAACCAAATGAATAACAATTAAAATGTTTAACTATAGCAATAAACTATTTTTAACAATGCCAGTTACCACCACCCAAAATTGA
>CAKOAT010281821.1:126361-193552 GCA_932364175.1 Eruca vesicaria subsp. sativa | reverse complement strand
ATTATAATTCAAAACTGAGAAATAAATGGACTTATGCCACTTCTTACGTCAACATTTATGATTTACATGAATCCACAATCTTAAAAAAGAAATGAATAGTTTCTTCCGAAAGCAATAAATGTAGGGCTGGACATAAGTACCCGCTACTCGCCTTAAACTCGTTACTCACCCCGTACTCGCCTCGTTTTTTCAAGTATTTGCTATCATCAAGTCGAATATCAAGTAGTAGAATTTAGATACTTGCAAATACAAGTCAGTTAACAATTATGTAAAAAAATTAACTACTCGACTTGATACTTCGTTACTTATTTGGAAAATATGTTTTTGTTATTGTGTGAAGTAAATAATATTCGATTAGAAATATTTTATATTTTTCTTCATTCTTATTTTTTATATTATGTACAAATATTTTATTTATATTAATTTTCGTATTTATTTCTTGTACAATAACAAAAAAAAAAACTTCTATTTTCATTTTTTGGTATAGCATTATTCAGCAAGCAACTTTTAAATACTTAAAATTATATTTATGTTATTCACAAATACTCACAAGTAATTCATAAATATTTATACGTAACTTAAAAATATTCACAAATAGCAAATAATAAAATATAACAAGTAACTTATTTTTTAGTAAGTATTCGCAATAACAAGTACTCGTTTTTGACAAGTCAAGTATAAGTCGAAATTTTTATTACTCGTACAAATTAAGTCAAATAGCGAGTATTGCTAAAATAGTAAGTACCCGTCTTATGCCCAGCCCTAAATAAATGTAGACATTGAGTGAAAACGAAAGAAAATTGAAATCACAAAAATATTTTTAAAAAACTTGAAAAACTAGTAATGTGTGTAATTTAAGAAATGTGATTTTGCATTTGACACATCTAAGCTTTAATAGGGATCAACTGTAGACATATTATTATTGTTTAGTGCAAGCAGAATACATGTGTATTGTCTTTGCTCTGTGATTGTATGCAAATCAGTAAGGGTTTAGAGTTTCTTGTGATAGAAGAAGAGCTGTTGACTGATGCGCAAGTAACTATTTCTTTAATTTTCATATTGCAAAACATTGAACTGAAGCCCATTGCAGTTTTTAGTCTTATTAACAGGTTATTTATTCGATGTTGAATCAGATAACACAGAGAACCACAGTCGATAAAATTGTATATGTTAGAGCAACTCCATTAAATGTTTTTAAAAGGTTTCATCAATAAGAAAATAAAAATAGATAATGAAATAAATTTAAACCCTTTAAAAAAAATGAAATAAATTTATCATCGGGCATATGATGAAATACGCATGAAAACCAGTAGTGGCCTTGGGCAGAAGTCTTAGAAGCATATACGTGATCTGCAAACATTATATAAAATTTTGGCCAATAGTTTTTGATATCTCCACCAGCTCAGTTGGTTAACGTTTTAGTCTCTCCGTTCCACTTTATTTGTCGTTTTAGAGAAAATTCGTTTTAAAATAAGTGTCATTTTATAATTTCAATGCAGAATTTATTAGTTTTGTTTACTTTCTATTAATTAAAATGTGGTTAGGTGTATAGGTAATTATGTTTTCATTTTGAAAATATGTAAAATTAAATAATTTTTTAATCTGTGTGCAAAAACTTAAAATGACAACTAAATAAAACGGATGAAATAGTAGTTAACCTAAAGGTAATAGGTTCAAGCACTTACACCTCCATTATTTTGTTTTTTTTTATAGGTCCACAATTTTTTTTTTGCTTCTGGCCTATACTGATTTAGACATTCTCAAGACTGGGCTTGATGAAAACATTTGTTTTTACAGTAGTATCGAATTTCTGGTCTAGACCACGACACAAACTGAAATCTCCAAATTTATAGGTGTGGTTGTCTGGCATATTTTTTTGTAACACTACTGTATGGCATAATAAGGTTGTGACTGATAAAATTAAGAGAAAAATTGAGTAAATAAATAAGCGGAAGTGAACTGAAGATAAAACACTATTGGAACTGTTGACAAAGTGGGGGAAAAGGGTATTTTTCGACCCCAACAATTTGGATCGTGTTTTTTATACCCAAACAAAATATACGTGTTTTTTCATACCCAAACTACAATTCCGTTTAAATTTCCTACCCAAACTTCAATCCATAACACAAAATCATACATCGGTTAACTTCCCGTTAAGCCAACGTTAAATCACGTTTAACCAACGTTAAATCGCGATTAGAGAAGGAGAAAACGACGTCGTTTGGTTCATTAACCAAAACGACGCCATATTGAATTGGGGCAAAATCAAAATTAAAAACCCTAATTCTCTTTTTCTCTTCTCTTCTTCTTCGTGAGTCTCCATCTCTCCCAAAATCGAAAAAAACAGAGAGGAAGAAGAACACATATACAACTTAGAGATTCCGAAAGCTCTCCATCTCTTTCCCCATCTCTCTTTTTCTCTTCTCTTCTTCTTCGTGTGTAACGGCTCCATCTCTCTCCCCATCTCTCCCAAACTCGAATCACAGACCGAAAGCTCTCATCTAGGTAAGCTTTTATAGCTTGTGTTACACTGGAAGATTTTAGTTAGGTTATATATGATGGAATTAATGATGAATGTTACACTGGCGAAAATGGGTGACCGAGGTAGAGGAATTCCTAAGTTATGTCGCTGTGGGGAAGCTGTAGTAATGAATACATCAAGAATTGTGAAGAATCCGGGTAGATTGTTCCATGCTTGCCCTTTTGGAACAGAAGGGATAAGTGTTGATATATATATGTGGATTGTTTGATGCTTTCCCTTTCGGATATGAGATTCAATATTGTAACAGGATTGGTATCATACTTTTAGATGGACTGATGTGAGTATGTATGAAGAGCTTGTAGATTTGATTGAAAAAGTGGATAACATTGAAGTAGCCTCGATCTCTTTGCAAAAGGGAATGAATACTTTTGAAGATGAGATCGAAACATTGGCAATGGAGACTCGGGTTTGCGAAACGGTTGTTGAGAAGGAGATCCAAGAGTGTAAAATGCAACTCCGAAGCTTGAAGAACCTGATAGTGTTTGCTTTGGTCATGCTTTTCTTCTTCAAGCTCATGTATTGATCATGTAGTAAGAATCTTATCAAGCTTATGTATTGTTTATTGTAGTGAAATTGAGTAGTCTAATGTTGTATGAACACTGATGTTGTAGGAGTGATGATGTTGTATGAACGATAATGATAATCTTATCAAGTTTCTGTATGATTTGGTCAATTTGATTCACTAAAAGAGTATATTATTGGCACTTTAAAACATTAAAAGAGTCATAAAACCATACATGTATTAGTCATTACAAAGCAAGATAACAAAAACAGTCATAACAAAGTAATAAAGCAAGAAATACATAGGTCTTAAGCAACCAAAATAACAAGAGCAGAGTCATAACAAAGCAACAAAGCTGGAAATACAGATGTCTTGTCACTTAACAAAGCAACATAGTGACAAAAGAGACAAACACTACAGCCTTTATGATCCATGCCTCCATAAAAAATCCACCTTCATGGTTCATGCTTCTAGCAAAATCAGATAGAAAAGCATCAAAAAAGATCAACCGAAACTAACATTAAACATTACAATCCCGAACATTCTGTAAAAGAGAAAAGGAAATTCCAACATTAAAACAAAATTCAACTCTTTTAGACATTTCATTAAATAATTGGTGAGCACTGTAAAATCAAATTCGTTTTACATAAAAAATCAGAAAATTTTGTGAGGAATAATACCTCTTTTCCCAGTCGCTAACACCCTTTGCATTCAGTTTCGAAAGTCTTCTTCTTCCTCTTTGTTTTTTTGAGTTTGGGAGAGATGGGGAGAGAGATGGAGCCGTTACACACGAAGAAGAAGAAGAGAAGAGAAAAGTAGAGATGGGGAGAGAGATGGAGAGCTTTCGGAATCTCTAAGTTGTTTTATGTGTTCTTCTTCCTCTCTATTTTTCGAGTTTGGGAGAGATGGGAGAGAGATGGAAACTCACGAAGAAGAAGAGAAGAGAAAAGGAGATTTAGGGTTTTTAATTTTGATTTTGACCCAATTCAATACGGCGTCGTTTTGGTTAATGAACCAAACTATGTCGTTTTCTCCTTCTCTAATCGCGATTTAAAGTCGGTTAAACGTGATTTAACGTTGGCTTAACGGGAAGTTAACCGATATGTGGTTTTGTGTTACGGAATAAAGTTTGGGTAGGAAATTTAAACGGAATCGTAGTTTGGGTATGAAAGAACACGTATGTTTTGTTCAGGTATAAAAAAACACGATCCAAATTGTTGGGGTCGAAAAATACCCTTTTCCCGACAAAGTGGTGTGAATCAATTCTTAGTAAGATTTTCTGACATAGATGTCTTTCGGAACCACTGGATTTAGACACGATGTAATCGTCACTATTAACACTATGAGATAATATATTCGTTTTTCAAAACTAAAATTATTTTGAATGAAAAATGGAGATCCAAAATGTTTGACTTACAAAGTTTGTAAAACTATAAATTTGAAGTATAGTAACTAGTAAATATACATTTTGAATATTTGGATTTGAATTATAATTTAATTTGGTTAGTGAGACTAAATGTCTAATAACTTATTTTATATTTTTATTTATGAATAAGGTGAAATATAAATACATTTAAGAAAAGATCATTGACGTTAGTCAAACACAATATCTTCTTCTCGAAAGCTAAAGTTACCAAACTGATTACAGGAGTCAATTTCCTTTAATACATCTGACGTGACTAATTGTTCCATTTATGATTATACGTTGGCTCATTTTTGTTGATTACATAAGTGAAGCACGAGTGCAGTCTCATTGACAAAGAGATTAGAACAAAACAACAAAAAATTATCTATTTTGAATTCTTTGTTTTCTTATTTTTCTTGTGTTTTCTTTTGGGTTGAGAATACAACATATAATTTGGTTGGTGAGTTTCTATATTCGAGTGTCGTGAAACAATCAAAATATAGTTATATTTTGAGATTCTGATTGAATCATACTATTATACTATATTATGAGCAATTAAAAAATTAAAAAAAGAGCGTCTCGTCTCCGTACGAAATTATTCTTTATTTTTCTAAATTTTGATATCATTATTGTAATTTTAATTATCTTTTTATCATTATATTAATAAATTATTTAATTTGCTATAACATATAAATCGTGGTTTTACAAACATTTGGTACAAAGAGAGAAAGAGAGAAAAAACAAGAGTAGATAATTTTTTTTTGTAAATCTTAGAATAAAGTTAAGAATATATTTTTCTCTTTCTATACAGTAAATCGTTAAAATTGATGGAAAACATTTTTACCTGATTGATAAATGTGTAGCTGGAATTAGAATAAATTTAATTCAGAGTATCACACTCTCAGATTAAAATAAAATAGGTTGAAATTTATTTCATTTACTCTAATTGCAACCAATCACATGAAAAAATATTTGAGCTCATTTACTTTTAAAATGAGAAAAACAAAGTAAATCTTCCCTCAATCTTCAATGAAATAAAAAAAAGTTTATCTCAGGTTTTTTTTTTTTTACCTTTGATTTCACTTTGTTTTTCCATCTTTTTTACTTCACTACGTAACTAATCACTCTATATGATAATATGATTTATGAAAACTCTTTATATTACTATTTTTTGTGTGACTGTTCTAATTATTTTTTAACATAAAATTTAATTAGATAAACAAATAAATCAATTAAAATAATAATATGGTCGAGATACTTTATTTAGGTTCTTTACTAATGAAGATCTCTTACTTTGAATGTAAAAACGTGTTGACTTGATAAAGAATGGTGAAAGAAACACAGTAAAAAAAACACAGGTTTTACAAAGAAACAAAAATCGAAATATCCTCAGCTTATGTATGATTGTTTTTTCTTCGGGACGTCTCATCGTTCTTTTAGAGATTTCGAAACATCAAGATAATTGAGCCGACATGTCCCAAGTAACAACTCTGGTAGTTCCTCAGCTGTATTTGCCTGTATAATCAGTTTCAAAACATCAAAGAAAAATATTATCATTGTTTATCAAAAAAATATATATGTATTATATAATCCACAAAATAAATAACATAGAACATGATTAGTCTTGATTTACCTGTATCAAAAAAGCCATTTCTATAACCAAGTTGTTAAGATAGCCAAGAACAAGATTGGTTACACCTCTTGCAACAGTTGAAGACCCAACATCAACGTCAACCTGAAAAGAAACAAAGCTCAATAATTCTTTTTATCATATAACACATGAGACTAATTTTTGAGTTATGTTTTTACCTCCAAGTAATTCTTTCCACGGGTGTAACGAACTTCAAGTGCGTGACCCACCAAGCAAGCCTTCTTGCCAACACTTTGCTTAACAATCCATGAACCTTTGGAGATGTGGGGGATGAGTTTAAAGCGCGAATTGCGATAAGCATCGTCACCATTCACAAAACTCTGTAACAAAGGATGCTCTTCTAATGGAGTTTTCAGCATGTAGTACAACGCTAGACTGATCATAGATGAGCCAGGGACCTAGTTTATATATATTGTTTGATAGTAATTAGTCTCTTAAATATGAATAAACCTAGAATAACAGCAGCTTATCTCAAAGTTACCTGCATGTTTACAATGAAGAAAAACTCTGAACCGCCTTTCGCTGCGAATTCTTGAACTAGACCGCCTAGTCGACCACCAAGATCATCTTCTCGCTTATCAGAACGTATCCAGTCCGCTCCAATCAATTGCATCATTGTGCCTTTTGCCTTTACCTATAGTTTGAATAAGCATCATTATCATATGTGTTAAATTGCATCTAATAAAGTGTCAGAAACACAAACTCAATTGTGTGTCTAGAAAATTGATCGGCCATAACCCCTTATATATTAATTAGTTCATTAACTCAAAAGTATCAATGTAAGACTTTATTCATTAAATTACCTTTTGTTGGTCTGTTAAATAATTATTTCCACGAATCAAGAATGTGGATGGATCCGCAGTAGACCAACTACAAGGTAGACTAAGATTTGGGTCTTGTTGAAGAGTGGCTCCATATATGAATGTTCTCTTTTCATCCATACCAATCTCTTGTAAATCCATATAGCCTTTCTTATTATTGGCTAGATCTTGAAGTTTCTTGACAATACCAGCTGGTGATGGCATCTTCAGCTGAAACACACACACAACACTTTGAACGTGACTTTTGGATCCACAAGCAAAGAAAAAAAGTGAGAGAGCAATTAGGTTAAGCAGAGAATTACCTGAGAGTGGCCTTGTGAGAAGGGAGAGTTATCAATCAAACTATCAAACTCGTAAGACTCATTGGGCTCAGGAACGTCGAAAAATTCATCAGAAGCGTCATTTAAGTCCATTAAACTGTTGCGTGCTGAAGAAGGTTTCTCCATTTCCTCAGCCTTCACAAGCTCTAGATCAATCCTTCTGGCTTGGGGTATAGTGTTGATCTTAGACAAGCATGATTTGGTTCCCATGAACTCCCCTGAGACGTACTCATGAGCGAAGCCGTGTCCTTGTTTCGCTTTGAACATTTCACGTAATGCCGCAAGTCTCTCAACCACACGAATGGTTATAGACCTTTCAGAAGAAGGTCTCATGTATAAGTTCCAGCTTCTCCAATCAATGGCTACCATATGTTTTACTAGTGATTGCTTCCCTTTGCTTACAGGAGTCACCACATAACCACCACCTACATTCCCAATGCAAACACACATCAAAAACAAATTAAAGGATCATGACGCAAGAAACTATATTAGATCCCTTCTAACTTCCTACATAGAATTTTATTGGAAAAAAAAAACAAACTAGAATGTGAAGAAACTTTACTTTTGACACAAGCACGAACGTATCCTTTCGTTGGTGGGCACTTCTTGTGATAAACAGAGTGGCAAAGTATCACTGTGATATTCAAGGTTGAGAAGGTTATAAACCCGGAGAATAAAAACAGATAGAAAAGTTCAAGAAATAATATCAAGAATTTTATATAACCATAGGTTCCATCGTCTTCTCTTCTCCAGTAGCGTCTTAGCAACACGTCTCTTCGATTCATTAACCATGGCAACCAATCACTGTACAACTGGATATGAACTATATCTGTGTGTCCATCAAGATGCTCCACCACGCTTCCTTTGTAGAAACAAAAGTCCCATCTATACAAGAAAGTAATGCAAACCCTAACTCAAAACCATATTATAATCTCCAAAACTATAGAATGTTGAGTTCCATCTACTAGAGTTGTTTAGTCTCTTAGATCAGAGTTATCGAGCTTACTCTGATCGTAAAGGACCGAGAGACATTAATGTATTGAAAATATCTTCTGAAGTACCATCAATGACACCAACTGCCATAATTGCAGGGTGATCATCCCAATGCTGCAAGAGGTTTCAGCAAATGAAATTAAAGTTATGAAACCAATTATGATTCACAAAGCTATGACCGGATTTGAGATTTGTGGGGTCATAAACAATTTTTAATCTTAATAAAAAAATTTACTGGCAATTTGAGAACCATGCGACTTAGGTATAATAATTTTCTATAACTAAAGGATCAAGATAAGTTTCATCCGGTTGTGCCCAGAACTGGCCCGGCACAAATGTTTAAATGTACAAATTTGCATTACCCTTCCGCGGGAGTCCCAGTCTTTAGCTTCTTTGAAAAGGCGTAAACCTGAAACTCAAAAGCTCAGTGAGGCTATAGGTTTCTTGAGTCACAAGTATTTACAAAGTCTCCTCTTACCGTTTTGGCATCCAAAAATTTTCCATGGGGAAGGAGCAATGACATCAGGTGCATGTGTTTCAACATTCACTGATGAGTAATTGGTCCAGTCCACTGAATTTTTGCGGCGTGATCTCCTTGATACATTAAACTTCACAAGTCCTTTCTCAGCATGAGATACAAACTCACAATCCGGAAAAGGAAACTTCTGAAAACATAAATCAAGTCTATGTGAGTCTCAAATCTTATGATGTATATATATAAAATGTAACAAACTTTTTGTGAAGCCTCTTGTAATGATTTGATCCATTTGGCTGCATCTTCAGGACTACTTGCTCCCAGCTATTAGAAAAAATAATTTGTTGGTATTAAAACAAAAAAAAAAGAAACATGATATGTGAAGACAAAAATCTTCTAAACAAACCTTTAACTGATCCAAATGGTTCGAGGTGTTGTAAAGCGTAAATATGAAAAGGACCTGAAACAACACATGAACCAAAAATAATCAATACATAAGCTAATTAGTATCCAAATGTGAAATGTTAGTACCTTTCTATGGAAACTCTCTCTTCCGTTGTCGGTAACCCGTATACAACAGTCTAGAGATGCTCTTCTATCAGGTTCCTATACAGAAAAACAAAATAATAAGACCACAATGTTCACAACTTCTTCATGTCAATATCTTCCATCTAAGCGCAAATTAATCTCTCAAATATTTAAGAATATAGAACATATCAAGACGTCACATTAAAATGAAAAAGACAAACCTCATTCTGATCAGATGGTACAGATTTAAAGCTTGTGAGGTTGTTGTCGTGAAGAACAAAATATCGTTTACGGGAGAACTGAAGTCCAAACCGGTTATGTCGGATGGTATAAAGCCAACCTTCCATTCTTCCATCGATTTGAGACATTTCCATTTCTCTACAAAAACCCTTTTTAAGTTATGCACTTTATATAAAAAATTCAAATTTAATATTACAAATTTCATCATGTCTGTTTGATTTACCGCTTGAAAATGCTTGTTTCTTCCCTGTAAACGAATATTCACAAAACTTCTTAACTTGAAACGATTCTCTGATTCCGCCCAAGCGAAACAGAGAATCGAAAGTATGAAAAATCAGTTGCAAAGAAAGTTTTGCTTATTTATTTTGTTTTTTCTCTCAATCAAGAGAGAAAAACAAACAAAAATGTTCTCTTTCTTTTCTTTTATCGCTGTAACTTTCAGTTTTGGTTATAATTTTTTTTTAACTTTTGCTGGTTAAAAATTGCTTACTATTTTTGTGAGAGGCTAAATGATTGGCGCTTCTGTGTTTGGGTTTAAATTCTATTATTAGTTTTTCTTACATAACTCTGCTATTCATTATGTCTACACTTTTATTGTTTACAAATAGATTTCAAATGTATTTATATTGTACGGTGAGTGACTGACCAATGAGTAGAACCAAGACACATTCCACAACTTAAACTGAGACCAAGAAAGAAACAATAATTCGTTGTTACATACTCAAAACACAAATTCAGTTAGTTACAAAACATTAACAAGCCTAACCCATCAATTTGTTTCACACTGCCTAATATTTCTTTGACTATTTAATTGCAACAACAACATAAGAAAATTCTCAAATATTAAGGTAGTAAAATACATTAAGAGGGTATATTCTAAAGAGGAAAATCACATAAAAAACCTTCAAATTGATATTTACTAGCACTTTAAACCTTGAATTTTTTTCACTAGCACTTTAAACCTTCAAAGTGACATTTGTGTCACAAAAAGCCTTGAATATGAAAATCTGACATGTTCAACAGGTAAAACAAGTCATTTATCAAGTTTTTTCTAAAAATAAATATTTAATAAATAAAAAAATTAAGAAATAATCAAAAAAATGAATAACAATCAATTAAATTTGCAAAAAAATAAAGAAAAATTCAGAACATAAATTAAAATTAATAAGAAAATAATTTCAAATTCAAAAATTAAATAAATTCTGAAAATTAAACAAAAATTAACGAAAATTCACAAAATTGAACTTTTTTGAACATTAATTTGATTTTTTTTTATTTATTAAATTAACATTTATTAAATATTTATTTCACGAAAAACCTGATAAATTACCAATTTTATTTGTTAGTTTTCTCAGAGAAATAAATATTTAATATATATATATATAATAAATAATCAAAAAATAAAAATCACTTGAATTTTCAAAAAAAAAAAAAATTCAGAACATAAAGAAAAACTTATAAAAAAATAAATTGAAATACCCAAAATTAAATAAAATTCAGAAAATTAAACAAAAGTTTAAGAAGATTCACAAAATTGAAAACTCAAAAGTTCAAAATAGTTTTTTGAAAATTACAAGATTATGTTTTTAACTATTTGAAACCATCAATTTTCAACTGTAATATGTTTGAAATTTTTTGTCAACGATGATATGTCAATTTTATTGGAAAATTTCATAAAAATTACAAGATTTTTATTTTTAAAATCTGAAATATTATAGTTGAGAATAAAAATTTCAAATATATCACTATTGACGATGATGGTTCATACAGTTTTCAATTTTTTTTAAATGTTTCTTTATGTTCTGAAATTTTCTTTAATTTTGTTAAAAATGTAATTTAATTTTTGATTTTTATTTATTTTTTTCAATTTTGTGAATTTTCTTTAATTTTTGTTTAATTTTAAGAATTTTATTTAAATTTTGGTATTTGAATCATTTTTTATAAATTTTTCTTTATGTTATGAAATTTTCTTTAATTTTTTTTGAAAATTTAATTGATTTTTATTATTTTTTGATTATTTATTAAATTTTTATTATTAAATATTTATTTTTCGAAAATAACTTGTTTTACCTGTTCAACATGTCAGATTTTCCAGTTCAAGGTTTTTTGTGACACAAATGTCACTTTGAAGATTTAAAGTGCTAGTAAAAAAAGTTCAAGGTTTAAAGTGCTAGTAAATGTTACTTTGAAGGTTTTTTATGCGATTTTCCCTATTCTAAAGTTTGAGGTGATTTGATTTTAATGAATTTCTAGATGATTTCAGCGGATTGTAGAGTTTAAATTGATTTTTAGAAATTCACTCTAAAATATCACCTAAATGGAAAATTGAGTTGTAATTTTTTAACTAAGAAATTTCACTCAGACACTTTAAAATCACTTGAAAATTTTAAAACTCCATAATTAAAAATATTTTCAATAAAAGTGGATTTTGAAGTATTTAATGAAATGTCAACTTCAATAACAGTAAATTTTAAATGAGATTTTAAAAATCATGCTTGAATAACAATGGATTTTTCATTTGATATAAATTACCTAAAACTCTCACTTGAATGCATCCTCCTAAGTGTTACTTCATTTTAGAAAGAAAAATTATTGCTTCATTTTACTTTATTTTTTGTCTTTTGAAATTAAAAATTTTACTCTATTATTTTAAAAATCTAGAAGAAATTAAATTAAATAAATTATGTTTATTAGTTTAACTCTCATTTACTTTAATCCTTTTTTGTCTTTTCCTCTCTGTCACTCCACATCACTTTCACTATAGTGTTCTCAGTCATACTTCACCAAAGTGTTCTCTGTCGCACCCCATATGGTTAACACAAAATTAGAAAGCTTAACATAGATTAATCATTGTACTGCTTTCTTATCTCAAACACTATACAAATTGTCTTCCCCTTCGACATTATTATGGCCAATCTTAAAAACACAAGTTAGTAATAATGTTTTAAGAAAATCACCGTCCCAACTTAAATCAATAATATTTTATCAAGGCAACAAAATGTCAATTGTAAAAAATAACTTGCATGTGTTACCGAAGCGTGGTTTTTGGATAACTCTTGTCAATTATCGGAAACTAAAAAATAAAACTAAAACGAGGACATCGAGCGCCCAGGTCTAGTGAAGACCCTAACAAGCCCAACGAGCTAAACTTACGTCTCTACGACTCTACCACTACCACATACAACACCACGGCACAGTATTTGAAAGAAGTCCATAAAAGTGGTGATATATTTGCAGCATAATATATAAAGGAGAATATTGGCCGAAACACTCTATCAGCTTCCAATATTAGTGAATTAGCCACGATTTGACATTAATATATTTTAAGACTAAATTGCTCTTCCTTGTTTCCCGGCCCTACTCTCTAGGCCTGCACCCGTAGCCTCACGCCTGCGCGTTTAGCAGTCAACTTCTTCTTTAACCACGAACCAAATTTATGTCCCAATCGTCCACTTTCAAATTTTAAATTAAATTTCAATTTTTTTGGTCCAATTCTTTTAGTTCAAACACAAAACTGATTTTTCAGTTTCCCATTTCCATTGTAAAAAGGAACTGAAAATCTCATTCTTGAGAAACCGTTATTCCCCATTTTCTTTTCCGATTCATCCATGGAAGATCTTCTACTTCCTCTCCGTATTTTTTCATGTGGTGATGAACCTAATGGCGAACGAGTCAACTCGTATCACAGGACTCGGAGAACCGAGTTGCTTATTGAATCCCTAGACGAGGAAGAGATGGAGTTCTTCAAGAATTCCCAGTTCTCCAGAGTTCTATCTCTAGACGAGAATCCGCGCTTTTGGTCATTTCATTCTTGTGAGGATGCTGAAGACAGAGAAGAAATATGAGATATGGTTGATTTTTGCCGGAAGACCAATCAGAATTTCCCTTAGGGAGTTTGCTATTGTTACTGGGCTTAACTGCAACCGGATTCCTACTCAGACGCGGAAAAAAAGGAAGAATCCTCTCAAAGAGAAACTCTATTGGAATGAATTGTTTGGCTCTCTTAAATCGTGTTCTGTTGATACTGTTATCGAGATGCTCAAGACCCACAAGGTGAAGGATNCCTTAGGGAGTTTGCTATTGTTACTGGGCTTAACTGCAACCGGATTCCTACTCAGACGCGGAAAAAAAGGAAGAATCCTCTCAAAGAGAAACTCTATTGGAATGAATTGTTTGGCTCTCTTAAATCGTGTTCTGTTGATACTGTTATCGAGATGCTCAAGACCCACAAGGTGAAGGATAGGGAGACACGGATCAAATTTTCATGTCTAGAAATTACGGCTTCAGTTTTACTTCCATTTTCTCACACTCCAATAAATTATTCTTAATTGGATCAGTCTTGTAATCTCTAGTTGGACGTAATCGGAATTTCTCTTAAATTTCGCCTTATTAAGTTTAGCAGCTAATGACATGCTTAGCCGCAAAATTTAATGTTAACCACCATCCGTTGTGTTAACGCTTTATCCAGGTTGAAGTTCAATCCATTCTTGATGCCCTAGATGATGATTGGCTTTCTGATAAGGACTTTAGTTGGGTTGATGAAGGCGATGACCCTGCCGTCGACAATCTTGTTAAACTCATTAACGATGGGTTCTTGTTCAACAATGACATGTTCCGTGGTGGTATTTCATCTAGTGACCTATCAAGATCAAATGTATCCAAGCAAAGGGAAAAGGAGGTCAAGGATAGACATGACAAAGCAAATGTCGGTGGGTCATCTCAGGGAGCTGTTATTGGTGAAGGCATTATTGAACCGCTAGCTAATTTAATTTCAGAGAAATTATGTGGCAACATTGTTGGTATTGAGCATAAAATAGCAGCCGCTGTTGAGAAGAAGGTTGCCGCTAGTCTTGTTGGAGTTGAGGGTAGACTAAACACGGCTGTTATCAAATACATGAAATCATTGGAGAAGGGAGTCATCAAGGCCATTATTGATTTTTTGGGAAAGTCTACCTCAACAATTCCAACTGAACACGACATTCCCCAAACAGATTTTCCAAATCGCACCCCGGCTAAGGACAAGGACACTGAATATGCATCTCATGCTGGAGATGATAACGAGACCTCTTCCAAACCTTCGGAGCCAAAGGAGGACGACCCAGTTAGGCGGGTCCTAGATGACATTCAGGCATCCTCCAACAATGAGGTAAGATTTCTCTCCAACTACTAATAGTTTTTTTGAGAATAATTACACCAACATTTCATTTATTCTCCATGCAATCAGTCAACTGAACACGAACACGTCGTTTCACCGGGTTTAGCAACACAACTCCCTCCAGACAATGAGAGGACAGAGATATTATCTCACGAGGTAGCTTCGACTATTAGTCATATTAACAGTAAATGAAAGTATTATCGGTTAAAGTTTGTGTTAACCGTTAATATACTCTGTTACCAGGTAGACGACAATGTCTCACCTTCTGAGCGTCTTCTTGAAACCTCAAGCGGCAACAACTTGGCTGCACCAAACCCGGTATTTTCCCTCAAATATTTAAAATAACCTAATTTAAACTCTATAATAATTTGATTATCCTCCATACATACAGTCTGGGATAGAAGCACCTTCTTTCTCCATAGGTTTAACCCAAGAAGAAACAGCTCATCCAATTCTTGATCCAAAACCGTTGGTATATGTTCTCCCCTCCGATCTACCAAAGGAAGACAACCCCGATAATCGAAGAATCAAGCGTTTAAGGGTAGCATCAACAGCTTACCAGGACTTCCAGTTAGACCCTAAAGCCAATGCGTCTTTCCGCATCCTACCAAACATCGGCAAATTGTTTGAAGACCTTCAAAAACATGTATTACGTCTTGGGTAAGTTTACAGTTACAATTTATTTTTACCGTTAAATAATTAATTGACTGTCAATAACTTGTTTAATCGTTAAATATTTCAAAAAGATTCGTCCAAATCGATGGCCCTACTGCACTTACCGCCAAAGAGTTTCTTGATATAGCTTGGCGGTCTAGTCATATGTCTCCCCAGGTAATTATTTATTGTACTACTTTACTAACATTATGTTTTATTTGTTATACTAACAAGATTTCTACTTTGTATTAGACTATGGATGCGTTGATGCGTTACTTGTCTGAAGATTACGCGACAAGTTCTAAATCACTCAGGGTGTACGACACTAGCCTTCCTGCTTCTTTGATGCGTCATTACGGAATGTTTGTCAAAACGGCTGTCAAAGACAGGATCAAAATCAAGTACAATGAAGATGTTTTGGTGAGACTACGTGACAACCCAGCTGACCGTCTGTACTTCCCCTTCAACATTGATCGGAAACATTGGGTAGCTGTGGTTGTTGACATTAAGGATCGCGTTATCCAAGTCATGGATTGCCACATCGCTATGAAGACCGATGGTATGCTGAAGAAAGAGCTCAACCCGATTGCTAATATGATGCCATATCTGACCGCAGGTTGGAATCNCTACGTGACAACCCAGCTGACCGTCTGTACTTCCCCTTCAACATTGATCGGAAACATTGGGTAGCTGTGGTTGTTGACATTAAGGATCGCGTTATCCAAGTCATGGATTGCCACATCGCTATGAAGACCGATGGTATGCTGAAGAAAGAGCTCAACCCGATTGCTAATATGATGCCATATCTGACCGCAGGTTGGAATCCCGAAGCAAATAATGAGAGCCTCACTGCATTCACTATCACGAGGCCTAGAGGCATCCCTCAATCAGAAAAAGCAACCGACGCAGCGGCTATGACTGTTCTTTTTATCGACGCTCATTGCCAAGTGGGTGTGGAAGGTGCCAAAGCTATTACCCCGCGTGTGCTTTCGGATGCTGCCAAACAGCTGGCTGTTAAGTTCTTCCGCTTCCTATCCTAGCCTCCTAAGAACCCCTCCCAGGCTTAAGCTATGTTTTTTTTTTAATTTCTAAGACAATGTTTTTATGCTTTAATGTTTAAACTCTACCGCTTATCCCGGATCACATTTCTCTAAGAAATCTTTTTAACTACTTCGTCTCTTTTAAAGGTTAAATCCATATTTAGATGTTAAACGTGTTAATTAGGTCTAATAATAGCTGTACCATGTACCTATTATATTTATCTCCTAAACTAATATTTGTTAAACTTCTATCACTAATAAATTTACAAAAATCCAGGCATTTATAAACACACATTTGAGTTCAAAATATGTTACTCATACTATATCACCCGTAACATGCCTTTCTCTATTTTCGTTACGTTAACAGATACCATTACCGGTTAACTAACTTCATTAACGTATAACAGTTTAGTTTCCGCATATTACAATGGAGGTCAATACACCCTCTTCACTGATTGTACATTACAGATTTTGTCAATAATGAAGAGCTTTGGGGAACAGCAGTATCATATTACATAGCCAAAAGCAAAAGGTCGCCCCAGATCAGACCTTCAAAAAAAAACATTCCTTCCATTGCACCTCCTCCGAATAAGTTGTCTTCCTTCTAGATAGGAGTTTTACAGGTGGTGCGGTTGTGATCAGCACCCCCACATCTGGTACAAGTCCTCCTTCTCTTATACGCACCACTTTGCTGTCAAATTGTTTGGTAACGGTTAACGACAACAGTAAATGCAAACTCTTATCATAACATGTGCAAAGAAATAAAGAAATATTACCCTGAACTCCCCTGCTGATTGAATCCTTGTTTTCCTAGGTCTTCCAGCTGCCCTCCTTGTTGTCGGTGGCAAGAGGTTGATATTTTGTGACTCATTCGCGCTGCCCATGTTTATGTTCACCGGGTTGATGCTTCCTTCGTATGCTTTAACCCAGTTTAGGTTGCTGTATTCCTCAGCTAATAAAGTCTCCACTTTATGGTTTCTATTGACAGCAGCAGCGACAGCGTGGGCACACAGAATACAAAGTTTATCAAATTCCTTGCAAGAGCAAGTCCCTTTCAAGATCAACCCTATTGTAGACCCCCAAATTATCGCGAATCTCGAATTCCGTGTTGATTATATGACGGACAGTGGCACCTGAAGCAAAATTAAAGTTACGCGCTAACATAGCGGCTACCTTAGGAGTTACCTCGTTAACGTTGGAGTTAGCGGCCTCACGCCTGGTGGAAAACCACCCCATTAACATTGTCCTAATGTACTCCAAAAGAGCTACTATAGGATACCCTCTTGCTTTTGCCAGTGCAGCATTAAGTGACTCAGCTAGGTTGCTAGTCATGACATTGTACCTTTCACCCTCGAAATGTGCCCTACTTCAGTGCTCTAGTCCAACCCTAATAAGGTAGTCTGCGCAAGCAATGTCCACTGTCTTTATTTCATTGAAGTGGACATAGAAGTCCTCTAACTTGTATGTCCTAGCTGCTCGGCCAATGAAATAGAGTAAGTGTTTTTTCTTGAAAATAGTCTGGACATTCCTCTGGAGATGAAGAATACAAGCGCAGTGCTGTGCCATTGGATATACCTGCAGTTTCGTCGGACATTAAGTTTATCATTAATCCGCTAATATATTATTTAACCATCACCATGGAAATTAGCCGTTAATCTATCAAATAGCCGTTAACAACTAGGATACGATTACTCCATCAAATAGCTAAAAAAATATTAGAATAATACTCACCCTTCTTATTCCTGAGTAGATTGCACTGTGCCTATCCGATACAAACACTAGCGCCTCCGAATCAGGTACAATCTGAGAGAGCTTGCTGAAGAACCAAGTCCAAGCCTCATCATTCTCACTGTCTGCTACCCCAAATGCTATTGGAAATATCTGGTAGTTCCCGTCCTGAGCACTTGCAGTAAGAAGACACCCTGAATACTTGCCCTTAAGGTGTGTGCCATCAATGATAACAACCTTCCTCATGTAGCTGTACCCTTGGATGCTTGCGCCGTACGACAAGAAGACATATTTGAATCTCTGCGCACCTTCTGCTGCTGGGGTGGTTTCCAGTGCCACAACTGTTCCCGGGTTTGTTGCCCACACCATCTCGAGGTATGAAGGGAGTTTCTGGAATGATCGCGCATCATCCCCCGCACCTTCGCTAACAACTATGTCTCTCGATTTCCAGGCTTTCCAGTAATAAATAAGGACACTGTGGTCGTGTCTAATTATGTCCCTAATTGCTCCTGGTCTTGGTCCCCCTTTTGCAGTAGGTCCATACCTATGTTTTATCATTTCTCCCACAAACTTAGCATTTGCATGGTGGCGGAATTCCCATCTCTCCCCCAATGAGCAGGTATGAATCAGATTCAGTGTCCTTATCTCAAAGCTATCTGACCCTGTTATTTTCGCGGCATATACTCTCCAGCCACACGTTTCTCCTCTGCACTGGAGTAAAATTTTGCTGCCCTCTGATTTTTTCGTCAGAAATCGGAACTTGTTTGTTATGGCATAAAGTGTCATGTGGACATTGAATGCCTATTTGCTCTCGAAGACTTTGCCAATATATAGATGTCCCATTGACTCCATATCATCTCCTTTTAAGACAAAAACAACTATTAGTTAGCTATATTGTAATTGTCAGGACCATCAACATTAGAAAACCATATTTTTTGGTTTGAAATACCTTCATCTCCACCCGCTACTGCTCCTCGGTAAAGACCTTCTTGTGGTCCCGATGATTTATCTTTATTGTTCGAAGCTCCGGCAAAATCAGCTAAAAGGTTTCGGATCAGAGTCGAACCCTCACCCTCTCTGTTAAACATTTCATTAGCAACCAAGCCTAACGATAACTGTGTCGCTGACCCGGTACCTACACAGATTTACTTAACCGTTAACCTTCTCGGTAACGCCATATGTTCAAAAGCGCACATAAACATAACCAACTCTTCCTAACTTTTATTTACTTACACATACCATCCACACCCACTGAATCAACAGCAAGTCCTCCCATTCTGCTACGCTTACCAGCTGTTTCATCCTCAAGCATTATACCTTTACCCTTATCAACCATTACCTCCACTTGATCAGTTAGCGTTTTTGCTGAAACAACCATACACGAAATTGTTTTCAAAATTACTATTCTATCATAATAAAGCTATAACACAAGCTTGCTTAACTTACCTAACCCAACACCTACTTCTGTGTCTTGGCCTCCTAAGTTACCACCTTCTTCCACTGATGTTCCCCCTCCGGCTATTACTTCACAAGCTTGGGTTAGTGGTAGCTCAGAGGAGTCCTCAGATGACTCGATGTTGATAGGCGTTATTTCAGTTTGAGGATCCTCGTACCCTTCAAACCCCAATGAGGATTGCTCAAGTATCGCAACATCACTTGGGTTACATATGCTTCTTAGTAACTCTCCGTACACCACCATGTAACCCATAGCTCTTAGATCTGCGATCATTCAAAACATTATGACTTAACGGCTAACTATAGTGTTACCCCTTAAATAAAGTTTTGACCGTTAACATAATAATTATACCTGCAAGTCTAACCAGTTCCTCTCTAGCCACTGGGTGTTGCGCTGCAGTAACCCCATCTTCCTCAGCCCTCTGTGTCCTGTAACGGTCAACACCTTCTTCCCCAAATGTTACATACATCTCCAGCCACACATGGTCCACTCTTACAGCCATGAACAACTCCACATCCCCATCCTCTTTTATTTCAACAGGTGGGGGCGAGTATTCATCAGCCTCTCTAGATAAGTCAGGAAAATCATATGTAAGTAGCACCGGCTCAGTATCCCGTAGAAGATTTTGTAGATTGTATTTCTCTCTCACCATCCCCACGAGATTAACGTAGCTTTCGTTTTCCTTCATCAAGACATCGTGTTTCACAGCTGTATTGTCGACGTGAAACTTCCATGCATTTTGAGCACCTCTTTCCCACTCTCCCACAACAACTCGAACCAGATGACTCATCTCTCAAATCTGTACCTGTTAAAGACACTTTCAACCGTTAATAAAGATCTTCACATGTACTATTAAGAATACAATGATACCAAGGATCGTTTTTTATACCAAGCACCCCAAGTGACAACGATTTCTGTGTACCAATTCTTTGCTCTTCTAACCCTGAATCACAGCTTTCGTTCTCTCCCTTTCAGTACTACAAAGTTTGTTTCTCTTGTTAACAAAAGGTTTTGCACTCTATAAGGACTTTTATCTTCAAATTATCTTGGTATTTCATACAATCATCATTCTCGATGTCATATAGATTGTAGAGCCTAAACTAATAGCACGATTAACGGAGAGAACGAGTGGAGGGGAAGCCTTGTAGCTGTCAGGTTAGGTTGAGGAATAGTANCTTGTTAACAAAAGGTTTTGCACTCTATAAGGACTTTTATCTTCAAATTATCTTGGTATTTCATACAATCATCATTCTCGATGTCATATAGATTGTAGAGCCTAAACTAATAGCACGATTAACGGAGAGAACGAGTGGAGGGGAAGCCTTGTAGCTGTCAGGTTAGGTTGAGGAATAGTAACCTAGGACAACCTAGGACTCGGCGTGTAGAAAGTTGTGTCAGCGAGCTGACACAAGCGCCGAAGGTCAACTTGCGAGAGGAGGGGCTTTCTCGGCATTGCGGGTATGAATTGTATGCTTTGGGCCAATAATGTCACCTCATGTATATTTCGCTAATTTGGGCCTCGATTTTAGGCATCTCGCTAATTATCTCTATATAAAGCACCCGTTTACTGAGTTATATAGTGTTAACTATGAGTAATGACATGCCCAAACTCATGAATCGTGGCGGTGCATCATTTGGTAATGTTAATTTTATAAGTATTCGGGCCGATTGTATCAAGAAAGAGGCGTGAATAAAGACATAAGAAGAATGTAGTGATCACGTTAAGACTTACCTGTCCACCAATCTGTCACTCTCTATTTTACACAATTTATTTAATGTTATTATTCTTTTTTTTTTATATAATTCAATACACTCTCCTTCTCTCTCGCTTTCTCTTTGTTTCTCCTGTCTCTCTCTCTCAAAACACACACACACGATCCAATGACGACGAGCTACAACGTGACCGGATGTTTTGGAGACACGAGGCTGACCAAAGTGTTTGTAGGAGGATTAGCTTGGGACACTCAAAAAGAGGCAATGCATGATCATTTCATCAAGTATGGTGATATCTTGGAGGCAGTCATCATCTCCGACAAACTCACTCGCCGTTCCAAAGGCTACGGCTTCGTATGTTCCTTCTTCTCTCTTTTTTTCTTTTTTTGCTTCTTAATTTATCTCACTCTCATTTTCTTTGTTTCTTATTATTTTATTTTTTTGCTTATTTTAAGAAATGAAGTCAAGTTGTTTCTCTATATTTAAAAAAAAAACATTGTTTTTTTAGGTGACTTTCAAAGATGCGGAAGCTGCCAAGAGGGCTTGCGAAGACTCGACTCCGATCATCAATGGCCGCCGTGCCAACTGCAATCTTGCCTCCCTCGGTGGCCGCCATCGTAGATCCCCCACCACCATGCCCTCTCCTCAACAAGGTTCAGCTAATTAAAGCTTTTATTTGTCACGTTCTTTTGTTTAGTTTCTGTAAAATCATGGCTAGAATTCAAACTAATCGTCATAACATGTGCGAGAGT
The DNA here is from genome assembly GCA_932364175.1 of Eruca vesicaria subsp. sativa. Taxonomy (NCBI): domain Eukaryota; kingdom Viridiplantae; phylum Streptophyta; class Magnoliopsida; order Brassicales; family Brassicaceae; genus Eruca; species Eruca vesicaria. The sequence continues at coordinate 171,577 of CAKOAT010281821.1, read as the reverse complement.
CGGGTAATATTGCCATTTAAGACATCAAGATTGATCAGTGATGGAAATAACAGTTAACATCAACTTTATTATATACACAACATGTAATCATACGGAAAAAGTTGCATACACATTGATACATTGGTTATAACGTCATATAGGAATTCTTATATGCGTAAAAATGTTAGGGGAATGTAGTAAGGTGGATGTGTATGATATCTATTGCTAAATTTTCAATTTTGGAATTAAAAAACAATTCAGTCACTAGTTTGGCAGAAAACCATGTTTTCATGTGTTATACCATAATGTCAAAAAAAAGTATGATCTAGGCAGGCCATTACAAGGATTGAATCTTGATATGAATGGAATAAAAACCATATTTGATGCCATTTGAACTTTGTAGAAACCTTATAATTCTTCAAAATTTAATTGATCTTAACATTACTATCAATATGATGTTTTGAGATGTGAAGGATCAAAGAATGTGAGTATGGCCACGTCAGGACATGTGGGAAATTATCAAGCTCAGTGTTACTACCCTGCGGGATTCACACACCAGCAGCATCAACTTCAACAACAACACCATCATCAAGCCATTCCATTCTATGGGTAAACTATTTATCTACTGTCTTTGATATTTTTTTTAATGTACATAGGTTTTTTAATTCCAATGTCCGTATATCCCAGAGGAAGAGGCTTAAATCATTTTAAAATATATAACAACTACAAAAATTAAACCTATAACCTCTTAATTTATTAAGTTTTTAAGAATTTTACCTAAATGAACAATCCATGTTAGTCTATGATCTTTTTCAAAATATACTTAAATTAACAAGGTATTTGATTAGTTGGGTTTGATACTAAATGATAGGCACCCTTCCTCCTACGTGGCCCCTAGCATGACTTTCAATCAAGTAAGTCTTATGATCTAAATGAAGTCGATCTTGAACGATGAATGTGCACATTTATAAAATAAGTTTGTTTATGATGTTATCTAATGAATAGAAAGTTGGTTACGTTGGCGGAGCCTATATGAACGGATATTACGCACAACCGCAACCTCAACCTCTGCCGCAACCGCAATATTACCACCAACATCACATGTATGGTGGAGGACGTGTAATGGTTGCAGCAAGCCCGGCCATGATGCCTCTCTACACTGTCTATCCTTATCATCAATCTCCAGCTATCGGTTTTCCCCAGCCTTCTTTTACGAAACACATTCCTACTCATCCTCCCATATCAGGTATTTTTGGTCATTTTATCCCAAACTTATAATGAAAATTAGTTTACTAAAATAGTATCCATAATGACATACATATGGCTTACTTTAAGTACTACTGCAGTTGTCATTTTTTAAGAAATTGGACAAACATGTAATCGCTTAAATATTTAACTATGTGCATATAATTATATTTATATAGCTGCATTACCATCTTAAATTAATAATTAAAACTGTAGGAACTTATATTTTGGTCATAAAGTACACAAATTCATTGGATTTGAGTTTTGTAGTCAGTATATGTGATATTTTTTTTTGTCTTGGAAGAACTAGTTTTACAAATCTCAAATGTTCATATGGTCTGTATAAATGAGAAAAAATGTTTCTTTTTTTATATATGTGGGTAACATACGTAGGCTCGTGCTTTGTTTGGTGATCAATGAATTAAATCTGTATAATACATTTTACTGTCAAAAATAGTATTCTAACATCATGTTTTTGCATATAAAATATAAAATGTTTCCATTCTTATCCATCAAGGCATATGTCTACCCATTTTTTTACTAACTTTACACAATATATCTGATTAGACATATACCCACACATGCATACACAAGTTGCTCACGTTATTTGATGTCAGTCATGGCCTGTACCCATGATGTGGAATCACATGGATCCACCATCCTCAGCTAGCTAGGCTCTGCTTTGTCACGTTATGCCTCGTTGTAGCACGTGTTTGTGTAATTTAGCTGGATCCTGATGCTTATGAATTCATAAATATCAAAAGGCCCCTTCCATGCAAGATCGTCGTGTGTCGGAAAATATATATAATAAACTGACATTATAAAGATTTGCTTTTGATTGTTTCCAAAAAAAAAGATTTGCTTTTGACTGTTGAATAGGTACAGTTGGAGGAGGAGCAGATAGCATAATGAAGAAGGCCTTAAGTTGATAGGCCACAACAAGCTGTTCATCAAACGATTCAGCCCAGAATTATTCATTTCTCTATCTCCCATGTATTATTATTTTATTATTTTACCATGTTGACATAAATCAATGTTTAGAAAATAATTCATATACATTTAATATTTTTTCATTTAAACTTGCTAATATTCTTTTGAAGTAGCTAAGGTCATTTTTAAGAACATGATTAACCCAGATTCTTAATTTATGATTTGACATTTTTTTAATTAAAAACTGATTTTTATATCTTTTATTTAAGAGATGGTTCTTAATTTTTTTTAGTTAAAAGCTAAAAAATAGTTTTAGCCAAAACTAAGAACTTTACCCAAAGAACGCGGATTAATCATAGTCTAAGATCTATTTATTCGTTGGACTAGCCTAGAACCGCCCCCATTTGTCTTCTCTTCACATTTCGTTGATTAAAGATAGTTATTAGAGTTTACAACCAATATTAAGAGTATCTACTAATCAATCGGGTTGGATAAAACTTAGGTATTATAGAGAACGAAGTTTTGCCATTCTTTTTAGTCTTTTTCTTAACCTTCAAAACACTTGTGGAAAAATATACACAAGTAATCTAGTGGTTTGAAATAGTATTCATGTTGTATCATCATCGATTTTAATCCATTGGAGAAATGTTGTTGTAAGAAACATAACTCAATCTCTACAATAATCTGACCAAAAACTCTCAATATAGTGTCAGTCTTTACACTATTAGGTCTCCATTGGTACAACAAATGATAAAACAGTAATAACATGATGTAGAAGCAATATGCTGCATAAGATTTATGCTTTCAATAAAGTTTTTGATACAATGTTTGACAAAACAATAATAGTATATAATTTTTAAATTATCATAATAGTTAGTATAATATATTTCTTTTAAAATATTATTTATGTATTTTATAATATATATTAAAATTATATTTATTTATTAAAAATAATGAATCTTATTCATTAAATAAATTATATTATAGTTTATATATGAAATATTATTATTTAAAAAATGTAAATCTTTTGTAAAATCATTTTTGTATTTAAACATATTTTAATATTGTTAAATAACTAAATAAATTATAATATATATATATATATATAAATTATTATTATTTGTAGAGCAGTAAATGATTCATATATAAAATTATCATAAAAATTAATATATGTTACATAATTTATTTTTTAGTGTCCAAATAATATATATATATATATATAATATATAAGTATATATTATGTTATGTTTGTTATTAAAAATAATGAACGATATGTGTAATTATATATATTATATTATATTTTAAATGTGACATATTGTTCTTTAAAAAATTAGAATATTTAATCATATTTTTATTCTTATTTTTAAAATAAAAATTATTTTTATTAGAAATATTTTTTTAATTAGTAAACAAAAATAAATTAATTATTTAGAATTATTTTTAAAATTTTATATATTATATCATAATTATTTTTAACTTTTATATATTCTATCTGTAAATGCTCTCCCAATTTTTTTATATGAGAGCATTGAGGGCTTGATTGGTTAAGCATTAGCATAAGCATTATGTTCTCTATTATCCAATCAACATTTACTTGAGAAGTATTTAAAAAACATTTACTAAATGTTAATGCTTTCCAAATGGTCTAGGCTCATTGTTCTCATATAGAGATTTTAGGAGATCATTTACAGTTAAAATATATCAAAATAAAAAAATAATTATATATAATTGATTTATTTTTAGTTAATAATATAAAAAATATTTTTATAGTAAAATAATAAATTTATTTTTAAATGAAAATTACAGTTACATATTTTCAACTTTTTATAAGAAAAATATTTTATAGATATATGATTTTTGATTTGTAATAACAAATAGATTATTAATATATATTATCTATGTGTTATTTTAAAATAAATATATTATATACTAAATTTTATGATAATTTTAAAATTTTATACTACTACTGTTTACCAATCACTTTATTATAAATTTTAATGAAAGCATACAACTTCTGTAGCATATAGTTTTTCTGCAGCATACTGCTTTTACAACATACTACTAATGTTTTATCATCTGATGTACTAATCGAGACCTGAGTAAAAAATATTTGGAGAGTTTAGCATATACTTTTTAAAAAAAAAATTAGTAAATTTTAATTGAATAATAAAGAACATAATGCTACTACCATACCCTAATAATCAGAAATAACGACCTTGGATAAAAAATGTAGAAAAACGACACCAGGTAAAAAGAAATTGATAAGTCAATCAAACCCAACTCGATCAATTATCAAAACCCGTAAGTTTTGATATAATAAGCCAATATGATCCATATGGTAATTTTCTTAATTAACTTTGATGTCAAAATACGATTTTATTATAAAATTCATATAACTACCCCATAAACGAAATAGGATGATTAATAAAAAATAGATTTCAAATTAGACAATGTAAAATACAATACAAATCAATAAAATAGTAAGATAATATATGTAAATATAATCCAATTAAAATAAATGAATATTTTAGATATGTATTTTTATATAAGTACAAACAAAACACTATATTATTTCTTTCTACTAAAATATAATTATCTCTATTTTCTTAATACTACAACATATACACTAAATAAGACTAAATATAATTTAAAAATCAAATTCTCTAAAATTTACTTATATGGTCAAATCAAATATTTTCATTTATGCAAAATATACTCTTAAATATAAATATCTATATAAGTAAACTTTCATAAATTAATAACTCTATAAATTAATAAAATATTATAGTCCAAAATTATTAGTTTTGCTATATTTTAATCCACGCTGGACATCTTATATATTAAAACAGAAATCATGACTTTTTTCATGTAAGATATTTTATTTTGGACTATCTCTTAGAAAATCATCACATTTCAGTATCCTATCATTTCATTTTTATAATAAATATAGTCACAAATGTTTCTTTTTAATATCTTAATAAACCAACAATATACTATCTTTAAGGATAATCTCACATTTATTTACCACTCTAAAATATAAAAAAATCTATACTCACGACCAATAAATTAAATATAATTAAATTTACCAACTGATTTATAAAAAAAATATTTTTACCTATTAATCTAATAATTATTATAATATATATAACTATTTTGTAGGCCATTAACTATTTTGTAGATACGTCTTTAACAAAAAAATCATATGTTATGCAATCATAATATATGATTATATATACATATGATCGTGTATATTATATTTTAGTATAATATTATGCAACCCTAACATCTGGTTAATGTTATTATTTTGATGATGTCAAAAAAGTATCATAATATGTGATTGTTATTTAATATTATTAACTTTTTATCAAATTATTATCATTCTAAAACATATAATAGAATATTTATAATCATATAATTAAATTAAATATATTTAATATTTTTCTCTAGAATGTTGGTCAAGCGTAAAATTTAAATTGAAAAATAATTTGACATATAAATAAATTGCAATTTATATAATAGAGAAAAAAAAAACATTTTTCTGTGGAACATATGTATTTACAAATATAGACGTACTAATATATATAATCAACTAAATAACATTATTTTCATTTTTTTACTTTTAATTTTGAATTTTTCAGGCAAATTAAAGAAAAAATTAATTTTCTATTTTCTCTAACCAAAAACATCATTAACTCGCCTAATTATAATTCGAAATAATTACACTAGAAGACACAAGTTGAGTTTCTAATATCACTAATAGACACATTATATATAGAGTACACTTTACCCTAACAAATGGACCAATATACCCTATACCTAAGAATGGTTTATCTTGTTTCTTCTTTCTCGAGAAGTTAACATCCTAACTAGCTATTCTTCATCCTAATCTGTAAATATCTTCACATTATTAGATCTAGAAAATAATTCTACACCATTTTCTCCTTCCGCTTATTTTTAAGCAAGAAATTGATCCATATCTGAAACCCAATCTTCTTGTTCTGATATTTTTCTCACAAATTCACCATCTTTTCCATCAATATTTCTCAAAATCATCTCTATCTCTACAACAATGGAATCTTTCACCACCTCTGTTGTTTTGACAACAAGCTCACATCGGAATCTACAGCCATCACAGGCTCCTCCTTCACCGTCGGAATCACCTTATCGCAGCCCATTTGATTGCGGATCGAAAACTCGGTTGAAGAACAGTTATGGGCGAATCGTTTTTTGCTCGAGGCATCCATGCACCACTGACCACAGCACTCTCGACCACAACAACACTCACCCTAACCATGATAGTCCCATCCACGACACACACGACCACCGCAACAATCGCACTAACCATGAGAGTTCCATCCACAACACACAGAAAAACCCTAATCCGACTACTAACCCTGGGAGTTTCATCCCCAGCTCTCATGTATCTTCCGAGAAGCTGCGGTGGATATGCTCGGTGGGGATGAACTCGTGATTTTCCATGGATAAGCTTGGGATCTGACGTGGAAGAGTTGTGGATCGGAGATCTCGTGGTCAGTGATTGCATTGAATTTTATGTCCACTATTTTCATATCCATCGATCTCATGTTCATCCATCTCATGCCCACCATTCTCTTACCAACCAGTCTCATATCTGCTTGTCTCTTGTGTATCAGTTCTTACATCTGAATTACAGATGTATGTGATGTAATTATTATCTATACGGTTTGTGAATGGGTTTATGTGGATAATAAACATTTCTCGTGTTCATAGTTTTCATTGATACGATGCAACATCATCTACGAAATCTCTTGTAAGATTAGAAAGGTTGTTCACGAGAATTCGTCCACGGAAATTCGTCCACAAATCAGCACATCTCCAAACCGCTAGATCTGCTTTCTTCAAAATGATCTGACGTTTACTATATGTTCTCATAAACCCATATGTCTAGCTTTTTGTTTTATTAGTTTATCATTTATTGTAACCGATTCCCTTTCGGTTTGTTTCCTCAAAAGTAAATATCCTTCTCTTTAGCAATAATCAGGGTCATTTTTGTCTCAATAAAAATAGCTAGCAGAAAAAAGTATGTCAAAGTTGCTTTGTGTCTTATAGAGTAAACAAAACTTACAATGTGTCTTTTTAAATAAGTCTCTCTTATAATTCAACAAATAAAAACGTTAACAGATAATAGAAAAATTTATATTAAAAAAATGAATAAACTTGCAATAGTTTAGGTTAAAATCTAGTCAATATTATTAAAACAGAATCATTTTTTATCTACTTACAAATATTTTAGGTTATAGCATCTTTAATGTATGTCTCAATATTTTTCTCTAAAATATAGATCTATATTATAGAGATTTACTCTGAAATATAGATCTATATTATAGAGATTTACTCTAATATATATCTCTATAATAGAGTTCGAGGAAAATATAAAGAAATGTTACCTTTTACCTATATATTTAGAGGTGAAAATATCATAGCTCTATATTTTTCTTTATAAATAGATGAACTCTATTATAAGGGTATCCATTGAAGCAAATTTAAATCTATAATAGAGATTCTATATTTTAGAGAAAAATACAAAGACAGTGGATGGGAGATGGTCTTATATATTTAACTATTTTTCTATTATTTCTACATATACATAGCTTAGTTATTAGTAAATATATTCCCTAACCTAAAATTGAGGAACTACATAACTAATCTATTTTCTTAAATAATACTTCAATTTATATTAACACTAAAGTTAAGTAACTAATCAATTATATCATATTTATTAATATAAAAAGAATTATATATGTCTACTTATTCGTGTAATAAAATTGTACTTTAATCCATATGTAAGAAACAAATTCTTCAAAACTCTCACCAGATACATAATAATAAAATTCTTATACATATATACTATTAAAATTATATATATATATATATATGATCAAATAAATATTAATAGTTAAGTATATTAATAATATCTAATGATATGGAACATCTTATTATTGATAATTTTCTTAGTATAGTTTTACGGGTTATTCTAACAAACATGTAAAATATTTATCAAATATAAAACCAATTGACCAAAAAATAAAACTAACTGAATAGGCACCTGTTGCGACACATGTTAGGCTTGAATTTTGGCTCTAATTTATAGTCCCATTCTGCTAAATTTATAAGTACGGATCGAGTTGGATATAACACACCAATTTTTGTTCTAATTTGTATCATAGCTTAAAATCTATAAAGTAATTTATATGGGTTCGGTTCAAAAATATCCAATGTTAAATTCAAATTTTAAAAGCAAAACAAAGAAATATAAATGTATATTTATACAGAATTGGATATCTAAGATAATTATTTAAAATTTAAATACTTATTTTAGATATTATTTAAAAATAAATATAGCATTGAATATTGAAATATATATTTTTGTTTCAAATATTTATATATGTCAATAACTTGGACATTTAGATCAATTTTTTGACTTTTTAAGTTTTTCTGGTTATCCATTCGGGTTCGGCNTTTATACAGAATTGGATATCTAAGATAATTATTTAAAATTTAAATACTTATTTTAGATATTATTTAAAAATAAATATAGCATTGAATATTGAAATATATATTTTTGTTTCAAATATTTATATATGTCAATAACTTGGACATTTAGATCAATTTTTTGACTTTTTAAGTTTTTCTGGTTATCCATTCGGGTTCGGCTAAGAAATTTTTAGGTTAATATATGTTTTCACAACTTTATAAAACTCATTATGGTATTTCAAACATTTTAGATCGGATATGGATTGTTTTTTAGTTTGATTTAGATTCAGAATTTGGGTTACAGATTTATGTTTATGTCTACTTTCAATGAAGATAAAATTTGATAATATAAATTTTTAGCAGAAAAATTATCATAGATTTTGAAAGTACAGATCAAAATCTTGTTGTGATTAAAATTTCAAAATATATAAATACTATGCAAAACAAATAATTATAGAATCATAATTCAATTTAAAATTGTGAAAATAGCCATTCAAGAATCACAAGACACAAGATATTAAATTTTCTTTTCAAACCTTTATTTTAGGAATTAAAAAGATTAGTAGTTTCTTATGAATCGATGATCACAAAATTTTAAATTATATAATATTTGACTAGCAACACACACCTGCTTAACTTAAAATGTACAAATACAGAAAATGAAAAAGGCTCTTTTAGTAACTTCCAAAAGTTTGATCTTAAAGTTGAAAAAATGAAAACAGTAAGGACTTAAAAATAAATTAGAAAGAGCTGAAGGCATTATCCCAAAAAGAAAGATCAAATGTCTCTCTCTCACAATTTATATTAACACTAAAGTTATAAGTACCTATCGAGTTGGATATAACACACCAATTTTTGTTCTAATTTGTATCATAGCTTAAAATCTATAAAGTAATTTATATTGGTTCGGTTCAAAAATATCCAATGTTAAATTCAAATTTTAAAAGCAAAACAAAGAAATATAAATATATATTTATACAGAATTGGATATCTAAGATAATTATTTAAAATTTAAATACTTATTTTAGATATTATTTAAAAATAAATATAGCATTGAATATTGAAATATATATTTTTGTTTCAAATATTTATATATGTCAATAACTTGGACATTTAGATCAATTTTTTGACTTTTTAAGTTTTTCTGGTTATCCATTCGGGTTCGGCNTTTATACAGAATTGGATATCTAAGATAATTATTTAAAATTTAAATACTTATTTTAGATATTATTTAAAAATAAATATAGCATTGAATATTGAAATATATATTTTTGTTTCAAATATTTATATATGTCAATAACTTGGACATTTAGATCAATTTTTTGACTTTTTAAGTTTTTCTGGTTATCCATTCGGGTTCGGCTAAGGACTTTTTAGGTTAATATATGTTTTCACAACTTTATAAAACTCATTATGGTATTTCAAACATTTTAGATCGGATATGGATTGTTTTTTTTGTTTGAGTTAGATTCAGAATTTGGGTTACAGATTTATGTTTATGTCTACTTTAAATGAAGATAAAATTTGATAATATAAATTTTTAGCAGAAAAATTATCATAGATTTTGAAAGTACGGATCAAAATCTTGTTGTGATTAAAATTTCAAAATATATAAATACTATGCAAAATAAATAATTATAGAATCATAATTCAATTTAAAATTGTGAAAATGGCCATTCAAGAATCACAAGACACAAGCTATTGAATTTTCTTTCAAACCTTTATTTTAGGAATTAAAAAGATTAGTAGTTTCTTATGAATCGATGATCACAAAATTTTAAATTATATAATATTTGACTAGCAACACACACCTGCTTAACTTAAAATGTACAAATACAGAAAATGAAAAAGGCTCTTTTAGTAACTTCCAAAAGTTTGATCTTAAAGTCGAAAAAAATGAAAACATTAAGGACTTAGAAATAAATTAGAAAGAGCTGAAGGCGTTATCCCAAAAAGAAAGATCAAATGTCTCTCTTTCTCTCTCCATAAATCGCTTGTTCATCGCTCTCCACACTCGTCTTTGTAACTGAGAGAGAGACTCAAATGCCTCACATTTGATCTATAAAAAGGTAACCCCATCGATCTTTTTAAGCTTTCCTGTTGTTAATCTCACTTACGGTGTTTTAGAAATATTCAGTTTCGCCTCGATTTCTATTAAAGGTGTCGCCTTTTCTTTATATGAGATCCATCTATATACTGATCAGTGTTTAAGCTGAAACCAAGTAATTTTATGGAGGAACATGGAGAAGAAAGTGCGTCCCTTGGTAATTCCAGAGTGCCATTGGAGGAATCTGGTAAGGAGTTAGGGTTATGTTCTAAAACTGAAATCCTAGATGATGTTCAGCATGTAGAGGTTTCGGATTCAGGTGTTTGTGATGTTAGTGAAAACTCTAATGAGGTGTTGAGAAGGGAGTTAGCTCTGATGATGTTGGAAAAACTGATGCTTTCACAGAGTCTGAAATCGATAGAGGTCAAATGGAGTGTGACATAGATGCTGATGTGAAGCAGGTGGATGGTGAAGGTGGAGGAGAAGAGGGGACTGTAATCTCTGTTGGGAATGAGGAGGAACAAAATGTTCAAATTGAGAAGTCCCAACAAATCTGAGTCGATGGTGAGAAGCTTTCTGTGGCAGAGGATAAAGCTGGCCAAGAGAAAGAACCAGCTGATAAAGTGATGAGGATATTACCAACATGGACCAGGCGAATGGAGAGGCCGAAGGTGTTAAGCATTCAAAATCTTTAAAAGTTCCAAAGGAGCCTACCCATGAAACAAATGAAGAACCCCTAGGAAGTGTTGTGGAGGTTAACCCTGAAGAAGAGAAAACCACTGTTAACCATGAAGAAGAAAACGGAGAAGCCATGAATATCGATTATACTGGAGAGGAAACGGTGGAGAAGGTTGTTTTGGATGATGCTGGAAATAAATATGTTGTTGCAAGTGTTGTACCAACCCAAGATGTTATAATAGATGAAGCTGACATGGATGATTCCAATATATTGAAGGTAATGGAAGTTGATAGCGCTGATATGGTAAATGAGCTTACCGGAATATTTGAATCTACTAATTCAACAAACCCAAAATGTCCACTAAAGATGCTGCTCAGGTTGAAGTTGAAAGATCATAACGGTCTTTTTGATCCAAGGTCTAAGATTACTAGCTTTATTGATTTTAGTGGTGTATCATATTGGTTAGGAAATGTACAAGACCTGAAAACTGAAACCGGGGATGTATCTTTGAAAGAGGGTGAGAAACCTATTGCCATGACAAAGGAAGTTGCCACAAAAGGTCATAAACAAATCTCACGTGCTAAAGGTGTTGAAAATGAATCCAATGAAGCACCTGATTGTCCAATTGAGGCTTCTGATGCAGTTTTGGGATCCGCAAAACCCAAGAAGAGAAGGATCATCAATCCTTAGATCAACAAGATACAAGGAGGGAGGAAGATGAGACTATTCATGAAGCTCCAAGTAACGATCAAAACCAAGAGGAAGATACAGTAATGAAAAAAAATCCAGGCATCTTTGATAATGTTGATGTTGGAACCGGTTCGGATATTAAAACCAATGGTCTAAAACAAAAGGCTGATGTCCTGAGTGAGGATTCCTTAGGTGAAGGTATAAACAGCTGCTAGTCAGATGGCAAGAACTCCTTCAGTTCTCAAGGGCGGCAGTAACTTTGGTGATGAAACTATTTTTGTTGACAGTTTTGTATCCCAACTTGACTCTGCAACAGACCCTGTAAAAGAGAACCTTGTCTCTGAACTTGTCACTGGCTTCTTCCTAGATTTCTGAAACTCATCGGCTTCGCAGCAGTTTGTTCCAGAAAAGCAAACAGTAAAAATGCTAGACCATCCAATTCAAACGCATGAGGAACCGAAGCGTTTGAGTTTCAGGAAATGGGTGACACATATTGGACTGATAGGGTGATTCATAACGGTGGTGAAGAACAAACAACGCCAGCTACAGAAAAGGGAAAACTATCAAGTTGTGTTGGTTGAGCTGAAACCTGCTCAGGTTAAAAGGACTCGTCATCCATATAGAAAAAGGCAGTCTCAGATCAGTTATCCTCTTCCTCCAACATCAGACAAACCGGCAGACTTTGATGAGAATGCACCAGCTGAGTTTATAATGTACTAATGTACTTTAGTGAAATAGATACAATACATTCTAAGAAGAGCCTAAGTAAAATGTTCAGATATTTTGGACCGGTAAGGGATTCACAGACTGAGGTTGACGAGGATAAACACCGAGCTATAATGGTTTTCAGGAAGGTTGTTGATGTCGTTGTGGCTTACAAGAGCGCATGAAGTTTCAACATCTTTGGGACGTGGAGTGTGAATTACGAACTCAGCTTTATAGTTACTGAAACGTTCAAAGTTCAGTCTTATGTTGTTTCTTTAGGAAAGGAGGAGGTAGCAGCGGCGGTGGAGGAAGCAGCAGTGGTGGTGGAAGAAGCAGCTGTGTAAGAAGCATCAATGGTGGAAGAAGCAGCAGCGGTGGAAAAGTAGCAGCAGTGGAGGAAACAACAGCGGTGAAAAAAGCAGCAACGGTGAAAGAAGCAGCAGCGGTATCACTTCCTTCTTAGATGTAGTCCTAATTCAAGCATGGTTCAGGTTTAGGTAAATCTGCTTCAGTATCTCCTATATGCATAGTTATATGGTAGTACATGACAACAAAGTGATGAGACCATGTCTTTTGATTGTTTTGTTTTTTTTCTTTCTTAAGAAAGGGGTGTGTGAATTCCTTCTAAGGGATTCGAAATTGAGTTTGGTTTCAAATAGAATGGTTGTATTTGTGTGTTTCAGGTGAAAAAAATAGAGGCATCAATAGAAGTAAAAGATGAAGAGGCTAAATGGGAGAACTTGGAGTCTCCTGTGTTTGTTACCGTTTAGGTAGAGAGAGAGAGAGGTTTAGGTTGTGTGATAGTTTGAGAGAATAATATGTATTTTCTAGAGACTAGACTTCTTTGTTTTTCTATGTGTTGTAATATGTCAAAGCTAGAAGACAATCTTCTTTGTTTTTCTTGTTCTTATTGGTGATTGAGACATTTGATTCACTGCTATTAGATCAAGTGATGTTAGGAATGTGTTGTTCAAGTGATTTTGGAGCATTAATCTTGATTCGTTTTATAGGAGTTCAATCCAGCTCAACCAAATTAAACCGAATTGTAAATATATAATAACGATTCAAACCCAAATTGAAAAGGCAAATGTGTTTCTTTAAAAAAAAAACTGATTAAACCATTTTTTAGAAACCGAAGGTTATAATTTACTCCTTCTGTTCTGAAAAATAATTATTTTAGAAATTAATTATTTCAAAAATACATTTTACATTTTTGATGAATTATTTAACTTTTTTAAAATGTATTTATTAAAATTCTATTGATTAAAAATTTAAAATAGTTAATTGCAAGCAAAATTTTAAATGTTTTTAAATTTTATGAAATTAAGTGGATTTTGGAAGGAAAAGATATCTAAAATACATGGTTTTGAAACCTGACCGGTCGGTCGAACCGATCCGACTAGTTGGAAAAACCGAGTCTTGTTCTATTTAAAGTCCGTATTTGAGAAAAACCGATAAAACAGTAAAATAGGTGATTCTAGTCAACTTTAAAATCCCGTTCTCAAAAATCAATATATAACTGTATTTTCAATTGTTATCGAAACTTAATATTTCATAATCAATATTTCAACTATTACTATTTAATTGATTTTTTCTTAAGTTCTATTTTCTTAAGAAACAATGTAAATATATATTTTGGCTTTCATATATTATTCTTATTTTGACAGTCATAAAATTTGAGACGTTAGTTGTAAAAATAACTAAATACAATAATTTTTAAAATCAATCATTTGGTTTTAATCAATTTCAATTCACATACTATTCACTTGTTTACTGTATATATAGTTAAATTTATGCTTATTTTTATTTTTCTAGTTAACAAATAGAAAAGAAAATATATTATATGTAGAATTACTTTTTAAACCAGGTAAGGACTTTCGCTTTAGACTTTGATTTTAGAATTATGGATGTAGAGAATTTGACTGTTGAAACTTTAGTTGTTAGTTTAATTTCTATCAAAAACAGATAAGTAGTTAAAATTGTAGAAATTTTGAATAATAATTTGAAATACTTTATTTAAAATGTAAAGTTATATTAGTACTAAGGGATTAAATATATATGATTATAAAAATAGTATAATATGGATCTCAAATGAACAAAAAAAATATCAATGATTATTTTGTTAATCTTAACTTTTAATAAAATTATTACAAATTTAAATAAAAGCCTTAGTTATGAAGGAGAAAAAAAGAAAATATTTTTAGAGAAAAATAAAAGAGTAGAAAAGGAAAGTGGTAAAAATCATGTATTATAAGAGAGATAAATTTATAGGGGTTTTAGACATTTTTCGAGATAAAATTTGATTGGTACAAAAATAACTTTAGAAACTTTCTAATCTCACAAAACTTCAAAGTTCTAATGTCAATTTAACGCATAATGTAAATATATGGTTATATATATATATATATATATATATATATATATATATATATATAATTTTTAAAACTAGAAAATTCGATTTGACTGGTTGAACCGATCGAACCAGTCAACTAGTAGTTATACCAAGTCGAGATCTGGTGGTTCTGTTTTCTAAACATTGTTAAAATCTGAACTGAATTTCTTACCAAAAAAAAATGTGAACTCAAACCAAACCCGTATTAAACCAAACCGAATGTTGTGTGTTCAATTCGGTTTTTGCATATAAAAGACCGATTCACGGTGATAACAGTTGACGGCGTTACGTTAACGGTTACAGATACACAAACCGGAGGGAACCCCCAAAAACATTTTGGACTCCAAATGTTTTCAAAAAAGGGCTCCCAATTTTTTCACGCGCCTTCCTCTTCCCTCCCATTCCACTTTCCCCCAAAAATTAAAGCAATAAAAAAAAACCCCTAAAAGCCAATCCTCACCGTGGAGAGACTCACACCACGACGAGCTCCTAACCGCGAAACATCCAATATCTCTATCGCCACGCCCCTGGGATTCGATGTTTACTATTACATCGTAAAGACATTAACCTTCGAGCGTGGTGAGTGTGATCCTTATCCAATAATCGTATCATTTCTTTAATCGGTACTGTTTCACTAGCTTCTAGGGTTCGTAGGCTTTTCAATTTAGGGCTCGTGTGGATGACTTTGTGTGATTTACTGATTTAACTTTGATTAGGTGAAGATTAATTAAACGAATATCATCTCCGATTTATTGTTGTAATCGGAATAAGTTACTGTTCATTAGCTTCTAGGCTTTTCAATTTAGGGTTTGTGAGGATGACTTTGTGATTCACTGATTAAATTTTGATTAAGTAAAGATCAATTAAACGAATATCATCTTCGATTTTGTAATTGGGATAAGTTACTGTTCACTAGCTTCTAGGCTTTTCAATTTAGGGTTTGTGAGGATGAATTTATGATTCACTGATTAAATTTTGTGGAAGAAGTTTGATTAGGTGTAAGATTTGATCAAACGAACATCAGATTCTGGAAATGGCGAAAGTAGTTGCTCCTGGTGCTTCTCTTCAAATGAATGGAGTGTCAAACGCTAAGAGGAAGACTCCTGTTGAATTAAGAGTAAGTTTTGCTTTCTTTTGTTATCTTTTAAAGATTGTTTCATTCAGAAACTATAACCTTTTTGACAATACAGGGAGAACAATTGAAGCGGACTTGTTTCGTGGACCAAGCTAAAGAGTCTTTTGATGCATTGCGTCCTTGCAAAAGGTATTTGCGTCTTCAAAGTTGTTGAACTTGTTTTTGGTTTGTCTTACTAGATTATCTTGGTTGTATAGTACTGAGAAGGGAAATGGGCTTAAGAATCCGAAGTACATTGAGATGCGTTTGAATGAGCTGTATCCTGTCAAAAAGGCTCGGACTTGGATGCCATCTGGCAAAGAAAACTCCAAGGTTTACTACCTCTCTTTGGTTCTTCCTTCCTTTTAGATTTATAGTTTAGTACTCATCGTTTTGTTTTATTTATTATTTGTCTTTACCATAGGAAAATGGTGTGAAGGAGCAGTTCAGCAACCTATTGAATGTTTCTTTACTCTCAAACGTTGCTGCCATCAAAAGACAACAACTTACTCGGTAAATTGCTTCGGGCAAATTCATTCTGGAGTTGGCTAGATTACTGTGCTTTAACACTTATGTTAATGCTTTGATGTTTTAGCAGTGATGAGAATAAGGCTTCTACTGGAGTTTCTGATGATGCTAACACTGGAGCTCGTCAAACAAATGAGAGGTGCAGCCAGAGCGTATTTCGCAGTGTCACAGAACTGTCAAAAAGGGGTGAAGAGTTATCCTCCTTGCCAGATATTGATATGGTATGACCCACTTGGTAGTTTTTGATAGTTTGAGATGGCTAATATATATGGTCTTGGTAAAACTTATGTTGTCCTTCAACAGAGCCAAGTACTGAAAGGACTTGCCACTTGCAAACCATTGCCTGTTTGTCCTGGTGACATAAGTGAGAAATCTGATACTGTTTCGCTCAGTGGAAATTTCGTGCCTGAGTTTCATGTTCCTGGGCGAGAGATTCCGCTGGACCTTTCCATGAAAACTTATGTTCGACTTGTTTCCTCTTCTTCATTAAATTGGTGAGTTATGCGATTTCTAATATTAAAGTTCATGGAATAGTGTTTTTATTTTGCCTCTGAAGCTTGTTTCGGTCTGTTATTTTCCACTATTGTTGTTCTAGGTTACATAGGTCAATCTTGGCGAGCACATACAATGGTATGCCGCAGCTAAAGTCGCTGCCTTGTAATGTGGTAAACCAAGATAACAGTAGTGGTTCTGGATCAGATGTGGTTTGCCAGGTGTTAAATTCCATGTCGCTGCACTCATGGGTTTACCCCCAGTCTACCTTGCCACCTTCTATGATTTCAGCATATTTATCATCTGGGCCAGGTAGAGGTTTGTTAATGAGTGTTCAAGAGCTATACCTTCTTTCAGTCATCCTTCTTCCAAATTTTATAAAACGATATTCCTTTTGCTGTTTTAGGCGAAGGTGGTTTCCTACAACAGCGACAAGTGGCATGGGAAGATGCTTTTCGAAGTTTATATTATATGTTTCGGAAGAATCTCTGCAAAATATTTTATGGTAAGCCCGTCGTATGTGCCTGATTTGGATGTGCTTTTTTTGCGGGTAAAACACTAGTTTAATAAAGATAACGCCAATGCCACTAGAGGCCTGTAGTGCCCTGTTTACATATACGTGGAAGGTGTAGCCAAATTCTTCAAAATGAAAAAGCAAGTTAATCTTTATTAAATGGCAAAGATGCATCAAAGTCACATACACCTTAAGTGTTATTAAAATGTTAAACTTTCATGCACAGCTTCTTTCTCGTATACCATCTCTCTCGCTGTAAATGATATGTATGCCGTACGCTTGAAATGGGACTAAATTTACTTGTGAATTATTTGGACTGCAGTTTGTACTTCACAGTTTGTGGCAATGTTCACTGGAAGCTGTGAGTCAGGAGGTGTCAAACGCTCATGCAATGCCTATATCACTCAGTCAACTAGAAGATTGAGAGCCACGCTTAAAGACCTTGTAAGATATGCTCCTTAAGCCTTTTGCTTTATTTGATTTTACGCAAGTTGTTTGTGTTTTTCATACTACGCTGCAGCATTTTTATCTGTTATGTATTTCTTTGTTTAAATTTCCGTATCTGTACAAGTTCCTTGATTGACTGCTTCTTTGATAGGACTTCAATGAAATTTAAGTACAATTTTACCAATAGTTGTACATAAATTAGAGCCGAACTGTCTGTGAGGCTAGCCTTAAACGAATTGAAATTTGAAGTGCTTAGTTGAACAACATTTTGGTCGTGTGTATTTTTTTTTTCCAACCTCACTACCTTAGTTGTGGAGTGCCTTCAACATGTTAGGCTCTTACATCAAGGGTAGAGTATAGTATGTTTGATGTTTAATTAACATATCAAGAGAGAACTATTAGATTATCCCTTGTCTTTTTTCTTGTCTATTATGTAAACCTTGTGCTAATATGATCTGAATATGTTTTTTACAGGACATATGCTACTCAATGCCTCTTTGCAAAACTAAAATGGATGAGACCAGTGTTGAAGATCTTGCTGAACTTTCAGAGATAGAGAATCATAACCTTGGCCAGGTTTGTGGACCTTCAGCTAGTTGTTTATATGGATGAATATTCCGCTGTTATGAACAATGTGAAGTACCTGCTATTGTAAAAGGGAGAGTATTAGCGTGTGTTTTTTTTCTGACTACTCCTGGTAACAGATGCAGACTCGTCGTTTGCGTTCCGTCTCAAACATAGATAATACTCCAGAATCTTTCTTGGCTTTTGACGGAAATGAGAGCGTACATGGATTGTATGATCTTCTGCTGACTTATAGGTGTGTGTACGAACACTTTTTTGGAAAAAGAAGTTACATATCAGATACATCCAAATCCCATTAACGGAACTTAATGATGTAATATACCCATTGTTTCTCAATCATGCGTAGGTCGTCTTTGGGTTTTCTTCTCACCGCAGACGTTCCTGTATTGTATTCACCAGTACCGTTTCAGAATGCTGCAGTATCTTCTCCTAAGGTATGTTTTCTTACACTTGCATTTTGCTCTGTAATATGTGATTTCTGTCGACATTTTCAGAATATTTGTTCTTTGATCTCCAGATCGACTGCAAGGAGATTGTTACAGCAGAATGTACAAGTTGCTATATGGTCGAGGCTAAGGGTGAATTTCTCCCGCCATGGATTATTAGCAATATTTGTGCACACGTGATTGCTAATGGACAGAACTTCGAAGCCAGGTTCGTTGATACAAATTCTCTTCTCTTCCAAACATTAAATCGAAGTTTTTGCTAGCAAATGCTAATGTTTTGTGAGTTAAATTCAGCTTTGTGACTGAGCCAACATCAGCTAACTTAAACATGGGGCTGCCTCAAATCCCTGATAAGACCGAGCCTGAGTCTCCAGCCACCGAAGGCACAGGAGAAACAAACGATGCTGCGTCTAACATTCCCGGAACAGTGATCTGCCCTCAGCTTCGATCAGGCCATCTAAAGAGCTTGAAGTATTGCAACAACTCTTACACTGTTTCGCTGTCTCCTTCGTAATCTGTATTTGCTTCGAATCCTCAGTTTCCAGGTTCTCATCCTTATATGTATGAGCACGAAATCAACTTATCAACCTAATCTTTATTTTTAATTTGCATTTTAGCTGAACATATTTTGATGCAATGTTTAAGCAACCGTTTGGTTTGATTCATGGTTTTATTCATGCATAATAGAGTGACTTTTTCTCGAAAGACATATATTATGATCTTGCCTTGAGGAGACATAAATTAAAAAATAAATTTGGATTGATTATATTCAACCAGAATCAGAACCATTCATACATGTTTGATTTGGTGTCTTGCAATAAAGAGAAATGTACATTCAATTTGCACTAGCTATACCAGGAGAGAAAAACGAATGGATGTCTCTAGACATGTGAACTTGTTATGCAACTCCATCTTCTAGTTCGACATCCCTCGCCTAGAATCATAAGCATCCCCATATTGTTTGCTGACAGATTGTACACATACCTGCATTGCAATTTTGTTATTGAATCCCATCAAAAAGCAGTATAACCAGAATGTGAACCAAGTAGCAAGTGTTTGTAACCTTATCTACTTACTTGTTCCGCTTGGCTTTCCTTTTCCAAGAAACGAAAGACACAATCCACTGAAACACAAGAACGAAGGGAGACAAAAGTTCAGCCTTACACAGTTTCAGATAGCGACGATATGCTACATGTGAGAGATTATGATTGTTTTACCTTGAAGACCGTTCCTACATGATATAATGCTTTGAAAGATGGCATTTTGCTAACCAGGTTTCGCCGGTTTGTTATGACAGTTTCCTTTGATAAATGCTGTGCGATTTCTTTCAACAACACCAGCTGAGCTTTGTCTGTCCGCATTGCTACAATGACCTGTCTCAATGACTCCCTGTCAGCCTCAAGTGCTTGAAGCCTTGTGTAAAGCTTCTCAATATCTGGCTCTTTAACTCCTTTCCGAGTCATCATCACCGGTTCTTGATATCTCTGAGCATTCCAATGATCACCATCCAACTTTCCCATACTAATCTTACTAAGCTCGTCGTTAATCTTCACTTCAGAAACTCCCACATGAACTGAGTCAATAGTATAAACTCTGTCACTATTAATAGACATAGGAGAGTCTGTGTACAATGTTCCCTTTACTTCTTTAGCAGTTCCTAAAGGCGAGTTTGAATCATAATACGGCCATCCTGGAGACTGACCAACCATCACCTTCTCCACAACCTCAACATCACCATCAGGCTCGCTCAGGTTCTCATCATCCACACTAAATTTCAAAGAAGTGTATTCACACGGGTAAACATCAACAGAGTCTCTACCAAAACCAAGTATCTGATCATGAATCTCTGCTTCAGTCACCCCATAGCTCATCAACCTATCCTTGTAAGCTTCAACCTCATAAGACAAGGACTCAATAGCTTGCTCTTTCTCATACACCAACTCCTCCAAAGCTGCTACTTTTTCTTGTTCATATGTCATTGTCCTCTCAGCAAACGCTTTGAACTGCCTAGCTTCCATCTCTATCTCAGCTTTCTCGCTCTGCAGCCTAAGTATCATTGACATTGTCTCGTTAGCTGCTGATTCAGCAGCGTTTCTCTCTTCTTCAAGCTCCAAGTGAAGATCTTTCACTGTTCTCCTTTGGAGAGAAAGATCCTCAAGTAAAGCAGCATATTCATTCTCAACTAGTAACTTTGCGTTTGAAGATGACTCAGAAGAGTCTAAAGAACATGCTCTAAGGGAATAATCACAACCCAAGTCACAACCTTTCCCAACATCTCTTGAAGACTCCATAAACCCAATCTCAAATGTATAGACAGAGTAAGTACGTTCCCAAGAACCCTAGCTTTAGAATCTAGTGAAAGCATGAACCTTTTGATCCATTCTTCTATTGAATTACACAAACATGTGCAACAATGGGATGCAGGACCTGAATAGAGACCCAAATAACAACTTTGCTGCTAACAAATATAGCGAGAAGCTAAACAGAGAAGATAAGTGGTGATTCTCAAAACCCAAAAGGAGGTATCTTTTCAAGATGGTTTAGTATAGATATAATCTTCTTTACCTCAGGATTCACAAAATCTCTCCATCCGGGGAAAATGAAAAGTAGAAAATAAAAAATTTCCTTCTGTTTTCCCGGGAAAAGAAAACAGAGAGGAAAATATTCAGGACGGAGAGAAAATGGAAAATACAAAAAAAAAAAAAAAGAGAATATTAGAAGATATGGAAGTTTTTTATTTTGTATTTGTCTTCTTTTTTTCTTTTTGTCAACTGTATTTGTCTTCTTTAATTCTCTCTATCTCCCTCTTTTATTGGAGCGTGTTTCACAGTTCTTGGACTATGTGCTAACAGAGAAGAGTCATATCATGAATAAAGCCAATAATTAAATTAAAAAAGTGTAACGGAAAAAGTCAGTTAATGCAATATTTTGAGTTTTGTTCATATATACATTTTCATGATCATAGTGAGAACTTAGCGGAATCATAGACCTTAAGAGTATAATTAACCCCAATCTCTTAACCAAGATTATTAACTCATGATTTGACATTTTTTTTTTATATTTTCCGGCTAAAAGATAATTTATATATTTTTAATTTAAGAGACAGTTCTTAATTTTTCTTAATTAAAATTTAAAAAAATCTAAGAATCGTCTTTTAACTGAAGTTAAGAACTCCAATTAAAAGACTGGAATTAATCATGGCATAAGAACGATCAGATTGAAAGATGTTTATCAATTATATTGATTCATCGTTTAGATTAAGATTTGTATGAGCTATATTTAGAATTTAGAATCATATCTTTGTTTATGATCAGATTGAGAAAATGTTTACTTACTATATTTGATTCATAGAGCATACAACTTAGAATTTCTTAGAATCACTACCTTAAAAAGATTGCGAAAATGTTTACCAACTGTACTGACACATCTCATCTATTATACCAATTCCCAATATGCAGTATCATAAACGCAGATTTTAATCAGAGTTGATCATTATCGTTCTTAATATAGATTTATCATCAAACACTTGCACCTAGAAAAATAAAAGATTTATCATCAAATATTCAGTAACATTGTGTAGATTACTCAATTTAATTTTATTTGTTTTTTTGGTTCTTTCTTTACCAAATATGGTTGCAACAGACGGAAAGAAAAAACGTTACATAAATAAGGTTGGCTTGACATATATCTAAATCCAACTATATAGGTAGAACTGTAGAAGTGTTTGGCTCACAAGGATTTTGCGTCTCTCTTTGAAATTTTAGTTGTGCTATAAATTTATATTGTTAGAGATGGTTGCAACATGTGATTATTAATAAATAAATCTATTATATTAAAACAGAAATCATGATTCATTTCATATGTGATTTTTTAGTTTGGATCATTTTTAAAAATCTAATAAAATCTTACGTAACATCATTATAATATTTTTAATTTTTATTTGAAATACAAATAAATATTTTTAAGAAAATTCTAACAAAATAGTTTAGAATCTTTTTAAATATATTTTCTAAAATTATTTGATTAAAATTTTAATTATCATAACATATATTTAAATTTTTCATTTTTGATTTATAAACAAAAAAATTAAAATTATGTAAAATACTTTTACTACTATCAAAAAAATTGTTTATATATTATGTAGGTCCAACTTAATTCACCTTTTTACATATATTTCAAATTGAGAAAACAAAATATATAAATTAGTAATGTTACATAATAATATTTTAAAAATTATTAAAAATATAAATTTTATATTAATAATATTATAAGCTACATAAACATTATTATAGAATTTTATAGTATATAATATTAAATTATATTTGTTTATAGATAAAAAATTTATATAATTTAAATATTTTAGTATTAAAATAGTCGCACGGTTGTGCGGAACCGTGCGGATCAAGATTTAGTATATTTTTTAAAGGAAAGTACTGATATTAAATAAAATAAAATATAAAAGAAGAGGAAATGGAAATTAATGTAGTGTGTGGCGAGAGCTTGCAAGCCGTAATACCAAAACAAATATTCAATGTGTATAACTGAAAGCTAATACTATAGCAAAAAGTTAATGAGGACAAAACATATCAAATGAAATTTGAATCCACCACCTAACACCACGACCGCTATCACAACAGCCATGATCACAGCTATCACCACCAAACACAACCATCACAGTCTCTCAATTATTTATGCCAAAGCAATGGTTGCTGACAACACCACGACTGCAAGTCTGCAAGCATCATACTTGTGAGAATGAAAGTAGTTATTTATGACAAAAATAGCATGGTTGGTGGTGATATATTCATCGTTACACCTCTATACACAATATATTATAGTTTTAATTGGTACTCTTATAATTGTTTGCGAGGTCGAAAAAAGTCTGAACATGCCATCTCACCTTTTTGTATATGGTAAACGTGTATAGGATAAACATGCCATCTCATCTGTTTTTCCGAGTTGATATTTAGGAGTGAGACTGATGAAACATTGTTTTTGGTTTTCTTACTAATGTATAAATCATATCTCTGTATAAATCATGTGATCTTCAAATTGCAATGGTTTTGTGGGCCATAAACCTCAGGCCGGTTCTGTCATCTTTTAATTATTTGATGGATTTGTTTTGTCTATTGGGCTTGAAATGCTCTGTCCAACATCACCAAAGGTGGGTATAACTTTAGTTTCTTTGCAAATTCTACAGCAAAGTCTATTCAACTGCTTCAATCCACAGCAGCATATTTCATTACGTATTGAGCTTACCAAATCTGAGAAAGTCGCTTAAATAGTTCAGATAAGGACAATAGGCTTTACAAAATTTGGTAAAGTGTTTCAAAGCTATGTGGGAATGTTTGCTCAAATGTCTGAAATCAAAATTTATAAAAAAAATTGATATTTACAGAAATTATTTGCTTAATAGCAGAAAAAGTTGTATACAGGTACATGTTATAGCTGGATAGAGAAACATACCTGTACATCAAGGTAGTAAAGTATCTGGACTGAACCCAACACAACACTTGCAATGTCCCTAAAAGTTTTTGTCCGAATGATGACTTGGAAGAGCATTGACAAAGAGGTGTACTACAAAGATACGTTCAAGGACCCACTTAGATTTGTCCTTCCCTATTTTATGATAGTGCTGTCACATTTCTAATTTATATTTTACACCTCAATCATTTGATCGAGTCCTACACTCTTAAAAGAACATATCTATAACTTGGTGGTAGGATCGAATCTGAGAATTTAGGGTTATAAACATTTCTTATAAACTTCTCTGAAAAAATTTCCCATAATTTAGGACATGTGCTTATGTAAAAATTTATAAAAGTTTTAGAGATCAGGACCACAGTTTCATTGGAATTGACCCAAATTCGTGATCCACTCTACCAATATGTAACCTAATGAATGCTTCTATATTTGAATACTCTTGCAAAATATTACATTTTAGAGCATATCCCAAAAAAATCTATAACTAACATTATTGTATTTTAGTGTAACAATTTATCAATTAATATTACTGTATTTTTTATATATGTGTTAGTTATTTATATTTTTTATGAATTTAAATTAGTTATGACAAATATAAGAACTATTGTATAAACACACATATAGTTTTGAAATTAAATTTGAAGTCTTGCTTTTAGAGCATAACACCTTTAAATTTCAAATATAGAATTTTGTAAACTTTAAAATAGAGAGTATTTTTAGAGATACTCTTATCCAAAAAACATGGGAAGTATGAAATTATTTCAAGCCAAATATATTTTGGTTCATTTTAACAATAAATCATATCGAGACTAAAAACTTTATGTCTGTTGTGAATTTGAAAGGTTAGAGAAAATTCAATTTTTTAAATAAATTATTTGTTGTCTAGATTTTGCATTAAGTGAATAGGTCCGTCAAATAAAATAAAATAAAATGTATAAAGAAAAAACAAAAGGCTTTTTGTGATTATCATTATTTTTTGGGTCTAAATGTTAAACAAAATTATTATCATTCATTTGTTCGTTATTATCATTTGTTGAATTAGTTAGTTAGTAAGTTGTAACCAATGTTTTTAAACCCGATCCGTACACATAATCGATTGACTTATCGGATTATTGGATTACTGGATCGACGGCAGGTGAACCACAGATTAATAAATAAGTTAATTTTATTATATAAAAAATAAAGTTAATATTTTCTAATTTTTAAAAAGAAACATAAAATTTTTTTTTGGATATGTATATATCTTATCTTTAAAAAAACATTTAGAAAGTACTTAAATTTAGTCTTACATTTTTGTTTTCATTTAACATACAAAAATATCAAAAATAGTTTAGAATATTTAATTTTTTTTTGTAACAAGTTAAGAGTTATGACATATAAAAAAAATCAAGACATAAAGTTCATAAATATTTAAATATCTAACATGAATAATAAATTAAACTCCAAATTAAAGAAACCAAAAACAAAACATCATTACAATAAATTCTCAGTAACAAATTAAAGTAAAATAACACCAAATCAAATCAACTAATTTTTATTTTCTCTACCATCGTTTACTTCATTACTTTTAGGTGTCATATTTAAATCTTCATCAAAATCCAAAAATCACAAATATAAAACTGAAAAGTGAAAACTTAACTTCTTAATTAAAAATTTAGAATATTATTAAAAACTAAAAAAAAAAACTTATCTATTGCTTCAATCGGTGGTTTAACCGGATATTGAGTTTTGGGTTTTAGTGCGTTTTTACGGGTTTTTAAATTTTGATTTTTTCACAAAACTCAAACTGGATTTTTTCTGGGTTACCGAGTTTATCGGTTTAACCGCGGATCCGGGTCGGGTTTCAAAACAATTATTGTAACTTTTAGTGTGGGTTTCAGTTTGTGATTTTTTAGTTATACTTCAAGAACACTTTTTCCATATTAGCCAATCTTTTTTGTGAATAATAAATTTTCGATCGAACCAGCTTCATTTTTTAGTGAAAGTTTCAATTTATTGATCATCAGTCTGATTAATTTACAAAAGAAAAAAAAATGGTAAACCATTCTCCGGAGAGAGAATATGAAAGTTCTGGTGGTCATGCGTTATGAAAATCTGGTGTGTACGGATTCAAACTCGAGTCCCTTTAGAGATCCACGGAACGTCTTGATCACCCGATCACAGACGCCGTGGCTTTTACAAAAGAATACTCTACTTAAAAATGATGTTCGTATATCTCAATAATATTATTTGAGAAGTCAGTTTCCTATGTGTCGCGCTCACGTTAACTCTCACGATGGTTGATTACATAGATACCCTTAATGAATTGTTAGATTTTAAGTTTATTATTATTTTTTTATATAATTTCTTTTTTACTTTTTTCCAAATAACATATAATAATAAAAAGGAAATATTTCTAAAATTTTAAAACAAATTTAAAACGAAAATATATGTATATAATATGATTTTATTAAAAAGGAAAGTTCACAAAATAGTAATATCCCCATTAATATATATTTTTAAATAACATAAATATATTTTCAAAATAATAAAAATATATATGTTTATGAACATTCAAAAATTTATCAGTTACACTTTATTTTCTAATATTTTTAGAAATCAACATATAATTTGATAAATATTATGAAAATACATGTATATTTAAGCGATAAATAAAACTAATTTGATTGGACTTGACTAAAATGAAAAGTAATTATACTTCAGTTTTAATTTAAAAATATATTTAACTCAATATATTCACAAAATGAATGACTTGACTAATCTAATTTATATCCAAAATTAAATATCTAACTACAATAAGAGCATATAATTTAATAATAATAATAATAATAATAATAATAATCTATTTATTTTTATACATATAAGAGGTTGACTCGAAGCATATTAAAAGAAAAAGAAAATATTAACCAATCATAATTTAATTCTTTTGTAGAATTTATATAAATTCATGAGACTTCAATATATTATCATTATATTCATTAATGTAATTGTGAATCAAACACTTCAGCTTATTATTTATTTAATTTTAAGCAAAATATATATTAAGTTATACATAATTTAACTATAGTATATTTACATATTTAAGACAATAACCAACCGAAAAATAAGAAAATTAATCAAAGTTTTATTATATTTAAATAAAAAATTATAACTGAATTTTAAAAATAGATATTATCCAATATACCAAATTGATAACCAAACCAACTATTGATCCAAAAAATAATTAAACTGACAATAATATATCCAAAGTCATATGTATAATTCGAATAATATAATACATAATACTATTTAATATAAATTATACATATAAATTTATTCAAAACTAAAACTAAATATCAATTAATTATTATAAAGTTTTATTTTTATGAATATTCAAGCACGGGAAAATCACCTAGTCTATAGTATAAATGAAAACCATCTTCGTTCTTTATATAACAATATCACATTCCAACCATCTTAATAGTTTGTATTTTACATTCATATATCTAAAAAACTATCAGCTCTGAGCTCACACCATTTTTAATGCAAAATACCGTAACTTTCTTTCATACATATGAAGTACTATTATATTCTCCATGCTACGTTTAGTCAGTTTAACTCTCTTTGTCTTTGTTTTTTTCTTCTCTTATTCATTTAACTTATGAGACCTGAACGAAACATGCAAAATCAATAGTATTATTGAGAATTGGGTATATCTCTATAATATTATTTGAGAAGTCACTTTCTTATGTGTCGCGCTCACGTTAATTCTTACGTTGGTTGATTACTATGATACCCTTAATGAATTAAAAAAAATACATTTAAATATTATTATTTCCTTTTAATTTTTTTTTCCAAATAACAATATAAAATAAAAAGGAAACATGTATAAAGTTTACAAAACTCTTTAAAAACGAAAAATATAAGTATATAAATATGGTTTCATAAAAATGGAAAGTTCACAAAATAGTAATATTTAATTTAAATATATTTTAAATAACATAAAATATAATTTTGAAGTAATAAAATACTTTATAACTATATCTTCTTAGATGAAAAACAATATTTGTATATAATGTGATTCCATAAAAAAAGTTCACACAACTAATCTTTATATTAGAAAAAGAGATATTTTTTAAAAAAAATAATAGTTTTAAACAATAAATATATAGATTTTCAAAGTATTTGTTTTTGTGTAGATCTATTTTATTAGATGATTACATAAAATAATTAAGTAACATAAAATGATATATGTTTTATTGACAAAAAAAATTATAGTTAGTATTTTTGAAATATATATATTTTTATTTTAGTATATTTTTTATTATAATATCTTACAGTTACAGAAAAAAATATAAATTCTATTTACTTATATAATATAATTTCTCAAAAACAATACCATTTTTACTGCAGATTTTAAAAGATATTAAAAACAAAACTAAAAATGAATTTTAATAATAAATATTTTTTGATCAAATAACTACAATTATCTTAAAATATCATAACATTATATAATTTATCGAAATAGATACATTATATTTTAATAGTTAAAATTATATGTTTTCTTAATAACTCTTTTGATTTTTAATTTTCTGTTTTTATGTTTGTGGAACTTAATATAACCATAATCAAAATACTTAAACAAATCAGAATCCTTATTTTTAAAATTATTTAAAATAAATTTCAGTTTATCATCTAATCATTCTAAATATTGTAAATATTGATATGTGTTCATTAGCTTGCAAAAATTTATTAGTTACTTAAGTATGTATTTTCTTTCTAAGCATAAAAAATCTTAAGTTATACATACTCTTACTAGATATACTTATATTTCTAAGATAACAACCGGCATAAATGCAAATAAGACAATTAATCAAAAATTTAATATATTTAGAATAAAAAAGATTATAGTTGAATTCAAAGAAATAGATAGAATCTAATATATCTCAATGATAACTAAATCAACCGTAAAAACAATAAAACTGACGAAATATAACATATCTAAAATTATAATAATTAAATTAATAGACTATTATTAATATAAATTATATCTACAAATTATAAATTAATTTTAAATTTGAAGTAAATATCAATCAATTATTATAATATATTTATTTTAAATATTTATGTCCGTGCATGAGCACGGGAAAATCACCTAGTTATATATATATTGTAAATGCTAGGAGAATTGGGTATATTATTAGAAGAATGCATCTGTGTTAATGGATCCATCGAACTACTACAGATCTCTTTATGATCATTTAACACATTGGAAACTGATAAAATGGTACTACTACCGAGTAATTTACAGTTAAGATGGATGCGGACAAAGTTCAAGATGATGCCATTCAATGGATGAAAGCGATAACAGTGGCCAAAACTGTGGCAAAGAGTAAAGATAAATTCTGAATCAGAGCCACATGGGACGAGATCATTAGCAGAGAAAACATTCATTGGAGAGTGGCCACACAAATACGACAACACACCCTGACACACAATATCAATATCATGTTTGAAGCTATACAATGTTCTAGTTGTAGACATAATTTGGGGAGTTAAATGATCCGGATTAGATACAACCCCATGGTTGACAAAAAAAAAAGATACAACCCCATGACATTAAACATGTATGACCATATGATTTGAGATGCGTTTAAATATTCATAGAAAGAATCAGTACGCAAACTGCACCTTCTTTGGAGAATTAGTTTGAGTACTTATAACTTAGGTACCCAAAAAAGGACATGTTATTGACATTGTGTGTCAAGTCAACTTAAGGTTAACTTAATAAACGGATTCAATGGCAATAGGGCCAGTGCAATTGAGCAAAAAGGAGAGCTTATATGAAGTTTACTAGTATTATTTATGCAATGCTTTACATTGTGACTGGTTAAGAAAGAAAAAAACATTGAGGAA
The DNA here is from genome assembly GCA_932364175.1 of Eruca vesicaria subsp. sativa. NCBI lineage: Eukaryota > Viridiplantae > Streptophyta > Magnoliopsida > Brassicales > Brassicaceae > Eruca > Eruca vesicaria. The sequence continues at coordinate 140,892 of CAKOAT010281821.1, read as the reverse complement.
ATCTCAATAATTGATAGTCAAAATGGAATATCAGGAGTAATATGCTTATGTTTTAAAATGATAAATCAAAATGGAATATGTCATATTGTGGATGACATATACAAATACACTATGACTTGATGAGTATATAATATGAAAGAAAACAAAAATGATACTAATATTGAAGAAAAATATACCTTTTGGCCACCCACTACTACTAAAAAAAAACATACTCCACTTGGTTATTCTAATACATGCAGCTTTTCATTCAACTGAACCGACACTTGTGAGATGTCTAAGCATCTCTAAATGGTCGTTAACATGTTTCTCAAGTGATCTTTCAACCAGTTAAAGCTTCCTATATAAATTCATCTTCTCGTTATTAAATTAACTGTTAAAGAAAACAAACAAAGAACAAGAAAGAAGATCAACAACAAACAAATGTATTTGACCAAATAAATAAAAAAACTCCTGAATAATAATAACAAAATACGAAAAGAGACAATACAGAAAAAAGACAAAGATGATTAACAATAAATAGAAACACACTTGACGACAAAAGCATATCAAAAGATAGTTACTTTGGCTTAGCCACTACTGCCTTAAACAATTACACATCACTTCCCTCTCTCTCTCTCTAACTCTGCAATGTCGCAGCCTAGACAAACCGTCGCCGCCGGAATCTTTTCCCGTCAGCCACCGCCTCTCTGTTCTTTCCTCTTCATCATAGTCCTCATCGTAGCCACTTTCTACACTCTCCACCACCCATACTCCACTCCTCACCTCTTCTCTCCAAACTCCCCCAACACTCTCCGCCGCCTCTTCCTCTCCTCCGCCTCCAACGCCACCGTCTCCTCTTACCTCCGCTCCTTAACCCGCCACCCCCACCTCGCCGGAACAAAACCCTCTTCGGACACACTCAACTACGTCCTAACCCACTTCCAAAGCCTCAAACTTGACACCCGCATCTCCCAATACGAAGCCCTCCTCTCTTACCCCACGCACACCTCCGTCACTGCGCGTTTTAGCAACAACACGACAATAGAACTCAACTTAAACGACGTCGTTTCCTCTTCCTCCGATGTTGTCACGCCTTACCACGCTTACTCCCCGTCTGGTTCAGCGTATGGTAACGTCATATTCGTGAACCACGGCGAGGAGAGAGACTATCACGCCCTTGAATCGCTCGGAGTTAGCGTTGGAGGTTGTTTGGTTTTGGTTAGAAAGGGAGAGAGTTTGGGGAGAGGAGTGGTTGTGAAGATAGCAGAGACTAAAGGCGCTCTTGGTGTCCTTATATATGACGAGAAAGACGGTGGTGGGCTTGGTGGGATTGAGAGAGGGACTGTGATGAGAGGTATAGGTGACCCGGTTAGTCCGGGTTGGCCCGGAGTTGTCGGAGGAGAGAAGTTGAGTGTGGATGATGAACGTGTCTCAAAAAGGTTCCCAAAGATTCCTTCTCTGCCTCTCTCTAGACACAATGCTGAGATCATTTTGGCTTCTTTGGGAGGGGTTAGGGCTCCGGGGGAGTGGGGAACGGGTCGGGTTGGGTCAAGTCAACGGGTTGGACCGGGGAGGACTGTTGTCAACATGACGTTACAGGTAGGTAACCGTTATGTCTTTCTCTTGGTTTTGACTTTTGTAATAAAAGTGTTCTTACTGTTACATTATATGGTCTTTAAAGGGGGAGATGAAGATGAAGAAGATTCACAATGTTGTGGTTACAATAAGAGGTAGTGAGGAACCGGACCGGTATGTGTGTCTTGGGAATCACAGAGACGCGTGGACGTATGGAGCTGTTGATCCAAACAGTGGAACTTCTGCTTTACTTGACATTGGTAGACGGTTTGCTCTGTTGCTTGAATCTGGTTGGAGACCTCGTAGGAGCATTCTTCTTTGTAGTTGGGATGCTGAAGAGTTCGGAATGGTTAGTAAAAGAAAAGCTGAGTTTGTTTTGATGGGTTTGTGGAAACAACACTTTTTGAGTTTTGTGTTTTTTTGTTTGATAGATTGGATCAACTGAGTGGGTTGAAGAACATGTTCTGAACTTAGGTGCAAGTGCTGTGGCTTATCTTAATGTTGATTGTGCTGTCCAAGGCTCTGGGTTTTTTGCTGGTGCAACTCCTCAACTAGACAATGTTCTTTTAGATGCCTTGAAGCTGGTAATAATACTAATGTGGACATTTTCAAGCAATTTGTAAGCTTCTAGTCTTAGTCTCTGGTGTTCGTTTTTGTGGTCAGGTTCAAGATCCTGATGATGTAGAATTGACAGTGGAAGAGACATTCAAGTCTCAGAACAACATTGTGAGTAGACTCTCATGTCTTTTGCGTTAACCACCAAAAGGGTGTCTTTGTAATAATGGTGTATGGTTTAAATGGAGTGCAGATACAGAGGCTAAGTAGAGTAGATTCTGATTTCTCCGGGTTTCTTCATCATGGTGGGATACCTTCTATAGATATGTATTATGGAGCAGGTAAAGCAGAATTTGATTTCCATAAGATTTTTCAGAATGTGATGATGTATTAATGTATGTTGTTTTTTTTCTTCAGATTATCCTGTCTATCACACTGCTTTTGACTCCTTTGATTGGATGATCCGCAATGCAGATCCATTGTTTCATCGTCATGTTGCAAGTAAAGCCTTTGTTTTCTTTCTCTAGTTTTTATGGCTGCTGTGCTGAGGATTAAACTCTCTTCTATGCTTCGTTATATCTCTCAGTGGCGGGGATTTGGGGGATTTTAGCTATCATCTTGGCTGATGAGCCAGTCTTACCGTTTGACTACAACTCTTATGCAGAACAATTGCAGGTATGTTTCTTCTACTCACTCTAGGAATAAGATGGAAAGGAAAAAATGAGTTTATATATGTTTTGGTGTTATGTTTCAGGAACATAGAGATACGTTGAGCAAGCTCTTAGAAGGGAAAGTCTCTGTTGATCCCTTAAGCGTGGCGATACAAGAGTTGTCTTTAGTTGCTAAAGAAGTGACAGATGAAGCAAAGGTTTTTTTTGCTGATTGATGTTATATAACCTTTACTATTTTCTCTTCTTCGTCACACCTATTCATATCTTGATGATTAATTTTTCAGAAGCTTAAAGAAGAAGCATACAGAAAAAATGATGTTGCAACAGCAGCCAAGAGAAGAGAGCTAAATGACAGGATGATGCTTGCAGAAAGAGGGTTCTTGGATTCAGAAGGGATCAAAGGGAAAGAATGGTTCAAGCATCTTGTGAGTAATTTAAAAAGAACATTTTGTTTGCAATCCATTTTTGAAAAACTCATGTGACCTTGTGTTTGTGTCTATGTAAAGGTGTATGGACCTGCAGCAGAGCCAGAGAGCAAGCTAGGTTTTTTCCCGGGAATAGCAGATGCAATTGCAACGAATTCATCAGAGGGATCAATCAAGCATGAGATATGGAGAGTCACAAGAGCTATTCAGAGAGCAAGCAAAGCTCTTAAAGGAGGGTTTTCATGAGTAAAACTTGACTTTCTCTTTTGTATATATTTATATTGTGACGGTAGATTGTAGAAGCATAATCGTCATGGAATCTTGGTATTCAACAACTTTAATTGTCATGCTGTTGTTGTTCAACACTTATCTTTATGAAAGACAACATCACTGACACACACTTGTTATTGTAGAACACTTTTGAATCAATGTCTCAGATGCCCTTCTACAAAAAAAATTAAGTCCCTTATAGCCTCCATTAATCTTTATACCCTTCACCATTTTATGAAAATCCCAAATAAATCATTAACAAGCGATCAAAACTAAACAAACCCCCTATGGATCAGTGAACCCATGGGTAAATCTTTAAATTCTATATGTTTCAAATTCGAAAAAAAAATATTTTAAAATCGTTTTTTAATCATATTTTGATGATTTTCGGGAAAATATAAAAAAACAGTTTTTTGATTTTTGAAATATTTTTATCAAATTCTATAAATCAAATAAAAATATTGACGTTTCCCGTTTAGTTATATGATTTTTCGTTTGATATATAAAATTAAAAGAAAAAAGTGGGGACATTTGAGAAATACGAAACAGATACAGCCGTTTTCTCACACTTTTTACTCAACCACTATCTAATACCGGTAAGTTTCAACTTTTAGCTACTTTACGTAGACAACTTAACCAGCCACAATCATTAGATAATTATCATGTTTGATAATAAATCAATAGTATTGTAACAAGTTCTCATGAAGAAAAAGATGTGTAACGATTAATGATAATTGAAACTAATATTTTCTTCTTCAGGAGACGGTGGAAATGCACTGTGAAGTTGCTTCCTCAAGTGTTGCACGTACTGTCTCTGCAGTGGACATTTCATTAATGCTGCAGAAACCAAAATATAAACAATGTTAAAGCCTGAAGAAGCCAAAAGCTCTTTATAACACAAGTGTTATGGTGATAACTCACCGAACAAGAAACTCTCCAGAAGATGCTTTTGTTTCAGAGATCCAATCAGGAACCAATTGCAACATTAACCTTAGCTGCTCCTCCACTTCCTCTGAGAGAAAGACAAAACAAGAAAGAAACTGTTAGCCTGTTAAAGAAGAAGAGACAGTGAATTTGTACACACACATTAGATATAAACTGTCCTTACTTCTATCCATTATATCCATTTGGCATGCAATCATCTTGTGAAGAAGCTCATCCTTCGTGATGACCGTTCGCTTTGTTGACTGAAATATTTTATGAATCACACTAACAAGCTTAGGCAAGTTTTGCTTCTCGGTTTCAGCCTCTGGTTTCTCTATCTCCTGCACGAAACACACACACACACAACACAATGCTAAGCATGGATACTGTCTCAACCACAGTTTTGCAACCGAATCAATGTGAAAGGCATCGCTTACTGAGTGCAGAAGACTATCTTCATCGTAGGAAGCATCGCCATTAGCTTCACTATCGTTTCCTTTATCAACCGATTCATCATTAGACTCGTCACTGACAGTTCCCTCTTCCTCCAGAGTGTCGAAATTCAGACACCTAGTGCGAGAAGAGCGCCTTTTCACATCATCTGTTGATCTAACAGAGTCATTATCATCATCTGGAGTCATTGTAATACACCGTCTAGATGGCTGCAACGTTGGTGTAGCACTCATGAGCTTGATTGGTGTTGATAGATCCTTGGAAGGAGTGAACAAAACTTTGGCTGGTGTTCCAACTATTCTTGACTCTGTTTGTGGTAACAAGCAGTCCTCAGTACCATCTGATAAACTCGAATCTGGAATTACTTTGTTAACTTCATCTTCTTCTTTCTCCATCTCCACCATTTGAACATCAAACCCATCATTCTCAGCTATTCTTGACTCTGTGTGTGGTGACAAGCATTCCTCAGTACCATCATATAGAGCCAAATCTGGAATCACTTTGTTGACTTTATCTTCTTCCTCCTCCATTTTAACATCAAACCCATCAGTCTCAAGTTTAGATGCTTCCACCACATCTACCACGCTTATTGTGTCTGAATCAGTACTCCTTTTGGAGAAATTGAACGGTTCAGGAAGCAGTTCTTTCGGAATCTCGTCCTAATTCCAAAACAACAATCACATACGTTTAGCATTTTCTCAAAAAGCTACAACCAAATAAAAAGATTAGGAAGACTAATATGTATACCTTAGGATGAGCTTTGTAAAACTCTACAAGCTTTGTGCAGAACACCTTCTTAAGTTGCATGTATTTAGTTCCGCAACTTGTATCTTCAAGTACAACTGCATCGGTGTTTAAGTTAATATGAAGAGTAGGTTTCATGCAAATAGTTTCTTCATCACACTTCAATACTCTCTTCACTTCAATGGCTTCCGGATAAATATGTTTCATCTGAGCCAAATGGTCATACGAGAAGATCCTGTAGATACACACACATTGGCCAAACAAACATTAAACAAATACAACCAAAGAATATAAGTAGACAATCTAAGCAATATGACATTGTTGAGAAACTCTGCGAATTAAACTTGAACAATACTAAAAATAACTAGAGAGAAAACTCATACAAATACCAGTTTTAGTGTTTCTATCATCATATGTGATAGAAATAGATATTATACTATGATGTAATCGATGATTTGACTAGTGTTTAAGTAAACGTTACAAACTTAAGATTCTTATTTATACTTCTAATAAGATTATGTGATGGTCACCTAGATTTAAGTCACTACTAGAATCAACATGCATCAAGTGAGACCAGTTCATGTTAACAATCAAATTAATCAGATGCATCAATAGTCAATTTCCACTGCTCTCAAAAGATTCACCAAAATCAGTTACTTAGATGTTCCTCAAACCAAACAAAGAAGAAAAAGCTAGAAAGTCAATAGCTATATTGATCAGTTAGATATATGTTCTTCAGACCAAACAAAGAAGAAACTAGAAAGTCAATAGCCTTTATTGATCAGTTAAATAAATGTTCTTCAGACCAAACAAAGAAGAAGCTAGAAAGTCAATAGCTTTATTGATCAGTTTAAATAGATGTTCTTCAGACCAAACAAAGAAAGAAGAAGAAGCAAGAAAGTCAATAGCTTTACCGATTAGTAAGATACTCAATCTTGGGACATATATTAGCAAACGAAGTCAAAGAACCCTTTAGCTTGAGCAACCTAATGGCAGTGACCAACCCATTAAAGCATTCATCCAGAATCTCAAACCTGCAAAAAATTGCCAATAAATTCATCAAACTTGAAAAAAAAAACATAAAGTTCAAAACTTTATCAATCAAAAATCGCACCTTTCGGGCAATTTCACGGTTGTTTCAGGTTTTTGCGGCGAAGTCAAGATCTGTCTCTTAACGGGTTTGTCGCTGTGATGAGATCTGATTGAGAGAGTCGCCTTCTTGTTAGGGGTCTTGGTAGATAAAACTGATTCTGGGTTTGAAGAATCAGAAGACATAGCAAGCTTCTTTGAAACGTTTTCGATCGATTTCATGTTGGAGAGAGAGAGCAAGTGAGGAGTTAGAGAGAGAAGAAAGTGGTGATTGTGGGAGAGAGAGAGAGAGAGAGGGTGTGTGAGGGAGCGTAACGGCTAGTATATATTAGGGTTTTTGGTGAAGAGAATGAAGGAGAAAGAGGAGGAAGAAGGCAGCCGATGAGAATCCAAATATGTGGGGCCCGCATCTGCCCACGTTTGGAAAGCCCATTCTAAAACGTTGCTTCCCGCTATTTTCTGTTAGCTTTGTAACTTCCTTTTAATTTAATTAGGTAATTTTTCCGTGCATGAATATTTATCAAGTAAATATATATATATATATATATTCTAATTTATTAATTTACATAGATATTTTCTTATAATTATAAATTAATTTAAAATTTATATGTATACCTTAGTAATAATATTATATTATTTTAATTAGACATACAATTTAGGAGATTTTATATTTATCGGTTTGATTGTTTTTTTGGTCAATATATAGTTTATTTGGTTACACTTGTGTATTTTAGATTGCATCTATTTTTCTGAATTCAGCTATAATATTTTTCTTCTAAATATACTAAAACTTTGATTATTATTGCATTTAGATTGGTTATCGTCTTATATATGTAAATATATATTAGTAAGATTACGTATAACTTAATATATATTATGCTTATAAGGAAATTAAAAATAAACTGAAATTTTGACTCAAAATTACATAAATGAATATAACGATAATATTCTGAAGTCTCATTCATATATATAAATTTTACAAAAATCTTACTTATTATAGTTGATTAATAATTTATTTTTCTATATTGATATTTTTGAGTCATCTTGTCATCTATATCTATAATTATTCTAAAATTATACGTTCTTGTTGTAGTTAGATCTTTTATTTTTGATATAAGTTAGATTCGTTCCGTTACTCGTTTTGTGAGTATATTGAGTTATATATATATATTTTTAATTCAAATGAAAATATAATTATTTTTTTTATCCTAATTAATGAAAGTTTTTTATAATATTTTAATAATTAGATATATGTTGACTTTTAAGAAGTATTAAATAATAACGTGATGATCAATAGAAATTTACATACAAAAATATGAGTATAAAGATAAACTTTTGAAATTTCATGAGCACATATTACTATTTACAATAATTAAATATTTATAAGTTCTAAATTATTTTTTGCCTTAGATTTTTTGAAAGGTAAACTGATACCGTATTTTACACAATCTTAAAAATGAGAACTTAGATTTACTTGATTATTTTTATTATTTATATATTAAGTTCCATAAACGAAACATAAAATTCAAAATCAAACTAAATATACAAAAGAATTTTTAATATTGATAAAATATAATATTTCCATTTCATTAATAGTGTATAGTGCTACGCTATTTAAAAGGATTTTTAAATTATTTGATCAAAATATTTATTTTTGTAAAAAAATATTTTTAGTTTCCTTTTTAATATCTCTTAAATAAACACTAAAAATGTTATTTTAGAAAAATTGCAAAAAAATAAATTCCGTTTATATACAGTATAGAGATTTATATTTCATAATATTTCTTTTTTTATGTGTTTAAAAAGTAAACTTAAATTGAAAAATAAGTAAAATCTTAGTATGAAAAAAGGAAATACATTATTAATATCAATCTTGTTTAATATGATTAGTTCACTAAGGGTATATATGTAATCAACCATCGCGAGAGTTAACGTGAGCGCGACACATAGGAAACTGACTTCTCAAATAATACTATAGAGATTTTTTGGTCTAACTAAGATTAATCGTTTGGTCTAACTAAGATTGGTGTTAAAAAAAAAAGGTCTAACTAAGATTAATCGTTTTATTGATAAATATCAAAAACAAAATTCCTAAGATAGATTGTTGAAAATAAATACAGATTGTAAAAACTGTCTTTGGTATTTCTAATAATACTAGAGATTTTTTCCGGGCTACGCCCGGGTTTTTCTCCTATATTTTAATTTTGTTTAGTTTATATAGAGTATATTTAACTACATATTCTATATTTAGACTAAATAATCTAATATAAACTATAAAAAAATTGAAATTTTTTGTATTGTTTTTGGTGACTAAAATTATAAAAGTATTAAAATTCATTTTTTCCAATATCAAAATACATATAAATTGATAACTAATTGAATAAAAAAATATATTTCAAATTCAATTATTCTTTTAACTTGTTTATTAAAATTTTATGAAAATGTGGTTAAATTAACATATAATTCAAATATTTGTTAATGTTAAAATCAACCAATATATATTTTTAATTTCAATATTTATTATTTATTATTGGTTGATAATGAAATCTATATAAATTCGTTGTTAAGTGTTAAAATAGTGATGAAATGAAAAACAATTAAAATCTAAAAGTAATGTACTTTAAAAGAATCCTGAAATTATGCCAAATACTTTTGTTTCTATGCAGCAAAACAAAATATAATAATTAAAATATAATATTTTCTAAGAGCTATTTTTATGTTCCTTAGTTTAATCACTAAATGTTCAACTAATGGTTCTAACATTATAACTAGTTAACGTAAATTAATTAAATACATTTTGTTCTAGCATTATTTTATTTTCTTATTATTTTGATTTATTATTTTATAGTGTGTTCTATTTTAAGTAAAATACATTAATTATATTATATTTTATTATGGATAGATTTTCTTAGGCTTTTATATTAATTTATGTTTATATAAATTTGATTATATGGATCATACAATATATATGCATATCAAAATTAAGATAAAGCCAAGCGCCTGCATTCTCACATGTCTTGGAAGATTTGAAACAGAGATTTCAATGTCTTTTAGTGGATGCAGCACTGATCTTGGCGTGATCGGTTGCTTCATGCTGTTTTTAATGGTGAATTGTTGATAAGGCTCGCTTGGTAGGTGTTTTACTCTGAGGAGGAGTAGTAACCTTTTGCTTCTTTTCCTCAATGTTGATCTCAGTCACGTTAAGCATCTCATTGCTCCCGCCTCCCAGTTATCAGTCCATCTAATGCAGCTAAAGCTTTTCTCACTGCAAGAAACCAAATCAAGAAACTCAATAAGATCCCACAACATGTTCTTATCTATCTCTTTTTCTCACAATTTTTATCCGGCAATGCGTTAACGGACGCCTTAGCAAAGAAGTTACTTCTTGACTACACTCTTCACCTGCTGAACTTCTTATTTAAAGAAATGATTTATTCAGAAAAAAGAGTTGCATAATACTCATAAATCCATTCCTTGTCATCAATCCATGAATCTCCAATTGATTTCAAAGTGTTGTAAAACTGGTCAAACAAATGTTGCAAGACCAGGTTTGATCAGAGAAAACAAAACAATAAGAAAACACAAGTTGGTTAGAGCTTAACTTAGTCATGAGATGAGTTCTGCATGGATACCTTATCCGTATATACATGTCTTATATCCAAGAGACACAAGTTTTCAACAATCTCAGGACAAAGCTTATGGAGATCTTTCATCGTACGCATCACCATCTACCAATAGCACCCCCAACCATAAAACAAAGACAAACAAAAACGCAAAAAGAGATCAATTATATATGACGTATAAAACAAAAACAATTATATACCCACAAAGTCTGATAAAATGTTATTCCAAACAATTTTGACTTACATTTGTTACGGAAAGATAACCTGCGAGAGATGAGGAAGGTCAATGATGCCTCTAAATGTTATAATCTTCCTTCAAAGCTCGAGCATGTGATTGAAATTTCTTGTCCATTTGTCGCTGCTCGAACGTGAGATCTTTGTTGGTTCTCTGTGAGCATTTTGTATATTGTCAGCCAACGAATCATTTTTTGGCTAAGGGATGGAGATCTAGAAGTGGCCATGATCGATGATGGTGGAGAAACCAAAGAAGGTGCAACATCATCATACATATTCACAAAAAATTATCTTATAACCAGGCAACTCCATTCTGTATTCACCTAGAATCTGACAGAACTCAAGCTTCCCTTTCTCTGCGTTACACCAACTCGACAGCCTTGTCTGATTATCTTCAAACAACCTCAGAGTGTAAGCATCTCGGATCTGAAACAAACCAAAGAAACAACGCTTAAGACTAAAGTAACATGTGAAGAAATGTGAAACAGACTATTGAAAGATAAAAACTCACAGTAAACTCAGTGACTTGAACGTGAACAGCGAGAGGACCGAACACACCTGCTTTGTACATTGCAAGGATGAAAGCAACACAGATCGTTGACTTCCCGTCGCTGTAAACCCACTCATCCTGTTCATTCATCGGCATGATCTTTCAGCCAATCTCTTGGAGCTGGTTTGCTGCGCCAAACTGATTAGGATAACAGACAACTTACCTAATTTAGTTCAAGTTTATCTCTTGTTCACTATCAGAACAGAAAATCCAGACTACAAATCTATGACACATGCTCATAGAAAATATTGTCAATAATTTTTGTAGCCTTTATGATTCAACCCAGTGCTTTCTAATATCATGAGAAAGTTCTGTCTACTGCACAGTCAAGAAAGGTATCTCAAAATGGAAATATGAAACACAATACCCGTGGTTTTTCGGACATTTAAAACAAAAAAATAAATAATCAAAGTAATATATGTGAAATTAATTACCTTATGCTTCGAGGGAGATAAGAAAATATCTTTGGATTTGCTTCTGCATAGAAAACTCTGGGCCTAAGTGTTCACTTGGCACCTTCAACAAAGAAGCAACAATTTTGTAAGATGAGAATCTTCTATATAAAGCATGTAGCTTACCAATGGATACATGCGGTACGAAATTCTCATTCTGGTGTTGTAAATATATCTACCTCTGCCTGATTATGTCGAATAGTTTTCCATACTCTCCATTTGTGCCATATGGCACATAAGCAGGATATTCTTTGGACAGAAAATTATGTATTCATAATATGGAAGAGACTTCCTCTATCTAATATATACATAAAAATAAGTGAATGGTGAGGCAAGTTGAGAAGCCAAAGTGGCTAAATGATCAGCACTAAAACTTACTGCTTCGTAGGAAGAAAAATTCTCACCTAAAAAAAGCTTGTAACGGGACTGGATGCAGAATTATTAGAAGATATACTTCATGGAACTCATTATTTATGAATGTTACATCGTTTATGACACTGTAAAAGTATAGAAGAGAAAACAACTCAATATCAGATAAGAATTATGTCTCCATGAGACTCGATAGATTAATAAATCAGTGTGAATAAGAGAAACCCAGTTAGCTTAAAGATGTGATGACTGTACCAATAATCAAGCTTAACACTTTGGTCAACGAAAACGTCTTCTCAAATGAAACCTTTAGTAGTTTTACGCCTAGGACGTCTTCCGCCGGCTCTCGTCCTACATAAAACGATAGCAGATTTAGTAAAAAGGGTAGATAAAGTAACGGCTTACGACTGGGCTGAGAATGATGAGATGTGAATTATAAGATTTGATTTAGCTGCTAGATGAATGGACCCGAATCGTACCTTCCGATGGCAAGAAAGGAGAAGGAGATTTAGTCAAGAAGAAGAGCGTTGATTTCCAGAAGATCTTGGAAGTTTCCATCGAGGAGAGGGATCGGATTCAGCGGATGCAGGTCGTTGGTCGCGCCGCTGCTGTGATCTCGGCGGCCAAAGCGATTCTCGCATCTAACAGTTCTAGCGACGGAAAAGATGAGGAGAAGAGTGAAGTTGGCGAGACTAAGAACAATGCTAAATCCAAAGGTATTTTTTCACTTTCTCTTGCTTTCAAAACAAAATAAACAGGAGACGAAACGATTCCGTCGAATTGGAAGAGTCGGGAAAATTTGGGTTGTCTTGGGTTTTCTAACGATGGTCCAATACGACGTGACGTGGCATAATAGAATCTTATGATTGGCTGATTATATTTGTCTATGTGGACACTCTCATTGCTCTTAAATAAGAGCTTTTAATAGTGTTGGATATACCTTCAATTTTTATTTATTTGATGTTTAAGAAAAAAAATAAGTTATAAAATAATTGATGTTACTATAATTGTTTCAAATAAAAACTCAATGTTGTTTAAGATTTCTGACTAATTAAATAATACTATATTTGTATTGGTTGAGTTAGTTTTGTTAGTGATATTCTTATGTTATCAAAGATAAATTGTATAATTTTTTACATTATCTTAATTTGTGTGCGTTAATTTTAAACATCAATTAGAATAAAGTAAAGGAAGTATAGGTTATAAATGAAAATGTGACATCAAGGTCTAGTTAATTTTTTCTACATTGAGGTATACCCAGTTTTTAGCCCTTTGATTTTTTTTGGCAACATAGTTTTTCTTTTTAATGTTTGTACACAATGATTCTTCTCGCGTTTGATATGGAAACTTGCTTAACCAGGATGTTAAATTAATTAAAAAAATTGTTTAACAAATAACATGAAGTTCATTAGTGATCATGGACTTTTCATAGTCTTCAATTTTTCAATGAATTCAGTAAATATTAATGATTTTAGGGTCAACAATAAATTGTTTTATGCAGTCGGATGAAAAACACAACACTTGAAAACACTTTTTACTCGAAAATCGCATATGGTCTGTCATTGTATCTCTCACATGCAAATAAGACAGTAAATCGAATCAATTTCAAAAATAAAAAGTATATATGCATAGCCATAATAATATCTGAGACAATTTTTTTTTTTTTTTTGTAAAAAAATATCTGAGACAATTAAGATGGTCTTCTCTTACAAATTCTACATTAATTTGTGATCAGTTCCCTACCATAACGAAAATAAGACAGCTCATGTGTCCGAATATTTTTTTTATCTCCTAGGAATATGCTAAAGCCTAAAACGAGTTTTTGACCGTGAATCCCAAAAACTCAACCAGACAGTAAAAACAAATTCGAAAACAAACTTTTTTTATTTTAACTGAAAAACAAAACGGTGGGATCAGTGCCGTCCCAATAATTTTGGAGGCCTAAAGCAAAAAAAGAAAAAATTGGACAAAAATATAATTAACTTAACTAACAATAGTAACTTTGATAAATGCATACAAACTAATCTTATATATTTATAGCAGACATATAACAAATTTTGATCCATGAAATTGGTAACACTAAAGTATATATTTTTGGCTTGGAAAATTTAGAATTTAATGAGATTATTTGAAAAGGCCAAATCTAAAAAAAAATACAATTCGTATAAGATAATGTCCATTGTAGGTCACCATAATAGAATATAAAGTAATGGTTGATCACCAAATGAATGAGGTTTTACAAAGAAAATGATGCAAATAACAATTGTGATTTCGAGACATCAAAACATTTTAATATACACATAACCAGCCAGCTTCCTTACTTAAGACATCTAAGTGTGGCCTCCAAAATGATAAATAAGCAATTAAGCATGTGGCCTAAAGCATATGCTCCTTATGCCTTAAACAAGGGACGGGTCTGGGTGGGATGATAGAGAAGTAGATGCGAAAAACAAGAAGTCAAAGAGAGAAATAAACGGTGTCGTTGTCACAAGAATATACCACATAAAATAAAAGAATATGTCAAAGCAAAAACAGAAAGTGATCACGTATAAGTAAGCCTTGTGCTACGCTGCCTCTATTTCATTATTCACAACCATCATTCATCTTTCTCTCTCGCT
>CAKOAT010281821.1:78404-123007 GCA_932364175.1 Eruca vesicaria subsp. sativa | reverse complement strand
AATCAAACACTAAAACCTTATTCTCAACTTTGACTCCAAACCTTAAAAATCAAACTCTAAAACCTTATAAAGTTTCTCAACTTTAAGATCAAACCTTAAAAATCAAACTCTAAAACCTTATAAAGTTCTCAACTTTATGATCAAACCTTAAAAATCAAACTTTAAAACCTTATAAAGTTCTGAACTTTATGATCAAACCATAAATTTCAAACTCTAAAAACTTATAAAGTTCTCAACTTTATGATCAAACCTTAAAATTCAAACTCTAAAAACTTATAAAGTTCTCAAATTTATGATCAAACCTTAAGATTCAAACTCTAAAAACTTATAAAGTTCTCAACTTTATGATCAAACCTTAAAAATCAAACTCTTCCCAATCCTCCCAGCAGGATGATTAGCTCCATACTCCTCCTTGGTCAGATTCCTGGCCGCCATCAACGCCACGGCGATCGTATCCCCAAACACCATCTGAATCGCCGTGGAAGTCACCGGAGCGAGATCAAACGGACACAACTCTCTCTGCAACGGCAAATGCACGTTCATATCGCAAACTCCGGCGAGGGGGTTCCCGGGAACGGAGGTGAGAGAGACGAGGAAGACTCCTCTGGCTTTAGCGCAGGGGACGAGGCGGAGAAGCTCCTCGGTGGCGCCGGATTTGCTGAAGAGGACGAGGACGTCGGAGGAGGAGAGGGAGGCGATGTCGCCGTGGAGGGCGTCGAGAGGGGAGAGAAGGAGGAGGGGAAGCTGAGGAAGATTAGGGTTTGAGAGATTTTTTGAGCGACGAAGGCGGATTTGCCGACGCCGGTGAAGAAGACGGTGCCGGAGATGGAGAGGAGGAGGCGGGAGAAGGGGAGGGTTTGGGAGAGGGAGAGGTGTTTGAAGAAGTGGTTGAGGAGGTCTTGTTGGGATTTGAAGAGGGTTTCGAGGTTGTCTTTGGTGATGTCGAGGTGTGACGGTGGCAGAGATCCCATTGTTGATCTGAGAGAGAGGTTTCTTGATTTGCTGAGATCTAGAGAAAAAAAAGAGTGTGTTTTAATGGAGGAGAATAGGGGTAGATTGGTAAATTAGTGCTTTGTTTTGTTTTTAGGGTGATTGATTGAGTGAACCTATTAATTAGAGTGTGTATTAATGGAGACGGAGGGATAAATCAGGACTTTGATTACCTCAGAAGCATCGTAATTTTTTTTTAAAAAAATTGGACATGTTGGTGTATGAGTGGCAAAACTGGTTAGAGGCCATGCATCCGTTCAAGGAAATTAGAGAATCCTAATACAAAAACATAAGTAAATAAGAAGTTTAGGTTCTAATGGTGGTACTTGCCATCAGTTACTTGTCTTAAATGGTTTTATACATTTTATCAACTTTGTACTCAAATATGATTTTATACAATTTATCATATTATAAAATGTATATCCTATAAATTCATATATGTAAACTATATATTTCTTTTTTTGTCATATTTTTTTTTGTCATCATAAATTATATAGTTCTATGTCAATTATAATATAAATTTATACAATTTATCACATAATAAATTATGTATATAATTCAGAGTTAGAATATGATATGTGTAACATTTTTGTATATATTTCTAATAATAATGTTAGAATTAAATCGGTTAAATACAAATTTTTATATTAAATATAAGTGATAAAACATAATTATTATATATTTCTATAGATTTAAAATATATCAAAATCAAAACTATTTATTATTCTTTAATTTTATAACCATATTATGGTATTAGGAAAGATATACCTTGTTGGTAAAGGCTTTTAATTAGTTGATTTGTTTATTAATAACTTATCTTATTTTATTATCAATTACTTGCGCAAGTTGATAAGATGATTACCTTATTTTGCCATCAGTTACTTGTCTTAAATGGTATGTTAATTATTGCAAATTTATGACAGTCAATTTTTAATATCTTTCTTTAATTGCTTCATGTTTATTAAAAGAAAACAAATATTACAAGAACCATAAGACCTTATATATCTCAAGAAATGTCTTTACAAGAATTTTTATAACAAATATTTCAGGAACCATAAGACTTAATGATAAAATATGATTATTAATTCATAATTATTCTTTAAATTTGATATATTCTAAATTTTTTATTATATATAATTCTAAACAAAATAATCTTTTTAGGAAGTATTTTTTTAAATATACATTTAATTGACAAATTTAAAAGTTAAATTTTTGTGAAAATATATGTCTATTAAGTAAATTTCTTGTTCTTTTATGATGTCATTTATTAGTAACTATATACATCTGATATTGCATTAATGTGTATGTTCTTTATTTNCTATTAAGTAAATTTCTTGTTCTTTTATGATGTCATTTATTAGTAACTATATACATCTGATATTGCATTAATGTGTATGTTCTTTATTTCCTAATTAGTTAATTCGGAAATATGATGATTACCTTATTTTGCTATCAATTACCTTGGACAAATTTATATGATAATGGTGATTTGAGTTAGAAAAGCCTAAAACTATTATTCATTTAGAAAACCACAAATATAATGGTGATTTGAGATTTAGAAAATCCAAAACTATTATCTTAATTATATTTATATATATATATATATGGATCTTAAAAATGTGATTTACTATATATATACATTTGTTTGTTTTTATATTAACAGATAAATAACACAAATGAAAGACTGTTTGTAGTTGATTACAAACCATTTTTCAGTTTGTTTTAATAGCGATATGCAAATTCAATATTGTTTTCGTCTCGATAAAATTTAGAAATCTATTAAATTATTTTATATTGTACAATTGCTAAAAAAATTGACAATTTTTTGTAGGTTTCTATGAGATTTTTTAATTCATAAATGTTCTTTTTATTTTATATTAATTATGAATTAGATTTAAAATTTCATCACATTTTCTATGGGATTGTGATTTCTATGAGATTTTTATCACATTTTTAATATGTCACTGTCTCCTGTATATCTTACTTACATTTGTTTTTTTAATAGTTAACTTTTATTAAAAACATACTAATGATGTTAATTTTTTTTTTTACTTTGGTTAACTTTCATTTGTTTTATTCTTATACACTTTTTGTGACTTTTTAAGTATTTGTTTCAGTTTAATATTGAATTTAGTTCACATATTTTTTGTGTATATATTTTAAAACATAATTTTCCTTTTAAAAAATTAAGCGACAAAGAGCCTAATTAAACCGATCCAAAAACAAACTGAACTGAATATAAATTGAACTGGACATAAACCACACCGAACCAGACTAAATCTATACTATTAAAACACAAGGCCTTTTTTTGAGGTGCCCTTTTCTTTTGCAAGTATTTACAACCAAATGCCACTGCATTATTTTAAAGCTATGCTTTATATCAAAGCGGTTTTACCCAAGTAAAGTGGGTATGACCCGATGGAATATTCTAAAACAATGCTTTTTATTAATTCTGTTTTATGATTTTATTTTATTTATGCAGCAGAAATCAAATATTTAATTAATGTAAACACCTAACAACTTTCGTTATCCGTTTATTTAAAGAACACCTGCCTATCTTGAATTAACATATCATAATTACAGATGTTTAAGAACAAACTTCAGTCAATATAACACACTGGATTTCAATTATTATAAAGAATATGTAGCAATTTTGCTATATTTATGATTTCTCATGAACACCAATCCTTCAACGTTTATTAGAATTTGCAAACTTCCACTTAAAAATAATACATTAATATACTAATATTGTTACCATAACCATTCATCAGTTCCAATCATTTTCTTTTTACAAACGATTACATCAGGAAACATAATACACAAGCTTGAAGGTTTTTCAGGTGAAAATCGATTTTCACAATTCAAAGTTATTAAAATCTAAAATTATAATTTCCTAATTGTTTGAATATATTTGTGTGCACTTATATGTATTATGAAATCATAAACCCAAATTATTTTTTTTTGGAATCTTTCATATAAAAGATAATATCAGTAACAACCAATCAAAAAAACAAATCGTGAAAATTCTTAGCTCAAATATGAATTATTGAATAAAATCTTACAGCATAAGCACACATAATCAGAAGAAGAAATTACAAAGATTTCACAAACCAATTACAATATATAATATAAGCCACTAAATTAAAAGCCAAAAAAAATTATAATTAACGAAAATTCCGGAATTTATATGCATAACAATAACGAATATTCTAAAACATAAATATCGATCTTTTTCAAATCAATAATCACATATATATATATATATAAATACTTAAATAAATAAAAAACTAAACTTACTCAAATAAACTAAAATTTCGGTAAGTTGTTAAATTAAAAACAAATATAGCAGATCGTAAATAGCTGAGTAATCTAAGTATTGTCATATATTTAAAATATCAGTAACAACCAATCATAACATAAAATCGCAGCATTTAGTAACTTAAATCTATATAATTAAAACAAGAAAATCTAATCTACCATATTTTGAACAAACTTGATCCGCAAGATCACTAAACACACGGCTAATTTTAAGAAAAGATTTGACTTGGAATACCCTAAACCGTCGAACTTTTCTTTTCCTATATATACAGCATTTTGACTTCAGAGCAAACACAGATTTCAATACCTTTCTCAAGATGTCTTCTAAGAAAAAGATTGTGTACCATGATGAGATTAGGCCGTGTAAAACAATGGATGATTGAAGCCAAGTCATACATACCTGAAAACCATTGAAAGCCAATTTTTGTGAGACTTTAGAGATCATTCTTGCAGACAAAAAGGTATACATTGCGATATTTTTCGTTTCCAGTTTAATATTTGTTTAACAGAAATCATCTACTAATTAAATTGTTATGCATTTTCTTCCACGGGGATCAGAGTTCATGCTACTTTTATGACGGACTATTTGTGATCTTTGGTGGATCAATGGATTGTTGCCAAATGGAAAACTACTGACAACTTCCAAGTAAGTAAACACATTACGGACCAACAAAAGGTATTGTACAAGATCAGTTTCATCAATCTGACGGTTATTAAGCCTTATGATTTCTAGAATGATTCCCTACCTATTCAGAATAGGTTCAATTCCTAACACAGTACTAATAGATCAGTTCTATTCCTTATATTAGTTCAAATCATATTTGCAGAAAAAGATAAAAACTATGGCATTTTTAAGTTTTCAAGCTTCAAATTCTTTTACTGAGATCTCGAATAATTTTTTGTTCTTTAAAATTTCTTCCAGGGGATCAAAATCCATGTTACTTATAGGAAGAACTATTTGAAATCTTTGGTATTTGGTAATACACTTATCTTTCTAACTACCATTCTCAGTTCGAATCCTAATTACTAGAATGTTAATATTTTAAAATTAACTTACTTGGAAACGTATTGCAGAATGTTCACTGTTCCATGACCTTCATATGAATAAAGATCTAGCTCCAAAAATTGCACTGCACGGCCTGCACTTCAATTGTATACACTAATACGACAACTCAATAAAATATACAAATATCTGTATACTTGTGTGAAAGTTTCCTTTGACTTTGCCTCATGTCTTTCATCTTCAAACAACTTATTTTTTTTTTCTGCAAAATTAAGAGGATACATTAGTAAACAGTTCAGATTTTACAAATATTAGATATATTATAGTTAACAGTTCAGATTTTTCAAATATTAAATATATTATACTCATTGTATGCGTTGAAATTTATGTAATCTAATAAAAATATACCTTTTCAGGTTTTTATGACTGAGGTTAGAGTCACATTAATAAAGCTCTGCTTATACTCTTTGTCACTGCGTGACCTACTCTCTGTCACTGTAAGACCTGCAAATGAATTGTAAACATTAATAAGACAGCAAAATAATTTCTAGAACATCCTAGACAGTTACTAGGGTATAAGACAACTCAATAACCCTTTACTCTGATTTGATTGTACTTTGGCTCATACACAGTTTATTATCTTCTTAAGAAAAAATATTATACTGAGTGAAAAAATGATAAAAAAGAAAAGTAGTGAAATAATTACATCTATTATATCTCAGACACCTCTGAATCCATCTTAATATCATCTGATGAAAGTACAAAACTCATCGTTAAACATGCAAGACATTTACAAAAACATTAAAAATATTTAGATATGGGAGATATACACGTGTATGATCGGTAATTATTTAGCATGTTTCACAGGTATTTGTTTCTTAGAACCAGTAAGAAAACACCATTGCTACAAGCAAAATTTCAAAGAAAATAGTAAAAAGGGTTAGATTATATTTTTATTTAGTGATCAATCGAGTAAGACAAATGATAAAACTTTATTTACCTGAAGAAATAGGAAAATCTGGATCCAAAGTCTCCGAACTTGGTTTGTATTGAGAGACACTTTATTTTATCAGATCTTCTTCGGACATAAACAAAAGAACAGATCAATCAATGTATCACACATGCAACATTATCTGAAAAGTACTTTATAAAAAAAAAACATTATCTGAAAAGTAAAAAACAGAAAGTTTTAGTTCGTAAAAAAATGGGTTTTATGTGCGTACGATCTAGAATCAACGAAACGGTCGGATTCGTGTTATACCTTCATTGATCGGTACTGATGATGGATCATGTTGCATCCGTTCTCCGTTTCCTATTTCCAGAGAGAATCAGTTTTTTTTTTTTTAAAGATTATTCTGGAAAAATAAAAAGACAGCTTTCTATTTTGTCCGTTGATACTTAAACATGTTTTGGGCCTGGGTTATAGAAAACAAAAGTTGGACGTTGATTTGTAATCGCCACTTACCAGTAGCCATTCACGTAATTCATTATCCTGTAGTCTTTAAAGCTCAGTTTTCATTTTATTTTATATTTTGTTAACATAAACATCGATAATTTTTAAGAAAAACAAAGGGAATCTAAATTGTTGACATACATAAGATTAACATTCAGATCATCATGGATATTTTTTTCTTATTCCTAAACTTCAAATCTTATATTAGTGGAAAATTTAGAAGCATATAATATTAAGATGAGAAGTGGGAAAGAGACTTATAATTTTTTCGTATATAGAAAAACTATGAAATAATATGTAAAAACAAAAAAGAAAAGAAAACTAATTAATCACTAACAGTTTTATAAAAAAAATTCTTATAATAATTAAAATATTATAAACTATGTTTTAATTTTCCGGAGTTCAGTTTTTTTTATCCGGACTATTGGATTTTCTAATAATAGTTAAAAAACTTTAGATATTTATTTTTTAGTGTTTAACTATTAACCATCTATATAGCGACGAGTAAGAGAAATATTTGAAAGTTTATTAACATATTAAAATATTCAAAATAGAATAAAAATATTAATTATCATAATATATAGTATAATTTATAAATTAAAATATGCAAAACTCTTAATTACCCAAACTACCCTATTGGATTTTTGGGATTATTTTGGGTTTTCGAAGTTTTTTGAAACTTTAAACATGACTCAACTCACACTATTTCTAATTCGGTTTCTTTTCGGGTTTAAAAAATTATAAATGCAAACCGAATCCTACATTACTCGAACTGAACCAATCTAGAAAACATTTGGTTCTCACACGGTCCTAAACACCCCAACCCAAATAATTTGAAAAAATATAAATGTGAACCCTATTCGATATTACCTCGAACTGAACCGATATGAAAAATGTAACGGGTTCTAAACACCCAACCCCAAAACCCCAAAAGTGAATAACCCGAAAAGACTTGAAATAAAATCTGAGTATCTAGCACTATGAGATGAGAATAAAATTATTTTTAATTATAGACGTAAAAATTCAAATATTAAAATTCAAAAAAAAATTATAGTAATTCTTAAATTGGAAAAATTAGCCAAAACATATCCCGCGCTTCGGAAGCGCGGGTGAAAATCTAATTATTATTAAAAACAATACTTTTTAGTATCTTTAGGTTTTTCATATATTTACAACATCATATTCTTTAAAAACAGTCTATTGTCGTTTCTATTATAAACTAATAAATAAATTAATAGTTTTATTAACAAAAGACAATCCCGCGTTTCAAAGTATGGATTAAATAATCAATACTATTAAAATACAAGGTTGTTTTTAAATGTCTTTTTATTTCAATAATATTTACAAGATTCTGCGACTAAAATATTTTTAAGCTATAATTTTATTAAATTTTGTATTTTTCTAATTTTATTTTTAATGCAACAGCAAGGCAACATTTTTATTCCTCAAATATCATCGACGCATTTAAATCCTCCAAGTTTTGATTGACCTTACGTTGGTCAAATATTCTGGATCATTTTGGACTAAACAATCCGATAACCAAATCAAAACAAAAAAAAACCTAATTTATTTTTATTTTCTAATTCAAATGCAACAAATCGATCCAAATGATATCTTTTGGTTATCAGATTGTTTAGTCCAACTTATAATTTCTCACGTTACGCATTTTAGTAGGTAAAAAAATAAAAAATACATTAAATCAAAATTTACAAAACCCATTTTAAATTGCAGGAAAAACTATTATGTGTAAACATTATTATCATTATATATTAAATCAGATCATGAAAATTTGATAAAAACAGATATATATTCTTTTAATATTCTTATGAGTATAATTTAATGGGTTATTCCAACAAATATGTAAATATTTTGAACAAAAAATAAATCACACTTTAATTAGGCTTGGGAGTTCAGGTATCCGTTGAGATACGGGTTGGATACTTTGAATTATGGTCCTAATTTATATCACCTCATAGATCTCATATTGGTAAATTTGTAAATACAGACGGATTTGGATATAATTCATCTGTTTTGGTTCTAATTTGTATCACATCTTAAAACCCATAAGTAACGATATATCGTTCGTATTTAGATTGTATTGGTTTGGTTCATATATCTGAAGTTAAATCCAAAATTAAAAGCAAAGCTAAGAAATAAATACTTATCTATATTGAATTAGATATTTAAGGTATTTATTTCAAATTTAGTTTTTTATGATATTGTTTCAAATAAATATAAAACTGAATATTTGAAGCACATATTTATGTTTCAAATATTTATAGTTGTGATTAATTTGGATTTTCGAATCGTTTTTTGGGTTTCAATTTTTTTCACGCTATACGTTCAGGTTTAGCTAATAACGCTTCAGATTCGGATATATTTTGTACTATTCTACAAAATTCATTCTGATATTTCTTACCTTTGGACCGGATACCGATCGTTTTTTTTGTTTGGGTTCAGTTCGGTCTTCAGGTTCATATTTTATATTCATAACTAGATTTTGTTCCGCGCTTTTAAAGTGCGAGATTTTTTTTTTTTTGATAAATTTATTAATTTGTTTGTTTGCTCACTAATATGTTTAGGCAATTCAGTTTTTGATTCATTTCATGTTTTTTTGTTTGATTCTGGTTCAGTTGTGTTTTCGTTTTTTTTTGTTTTGTTCAAAGCCTATAAAAACCATTTGGTTATTTATGAATATGGATACCTTTTGATTTGATTATTTTAGTTTTTGATTTAGTTCAAATAACAATATTCGAATCTGATAAAATTTTGAGTTCACCTTGGTTTCCATAAGTTCTTACATCCAACCACACCCGTGGTTGGATTTGCAATTTCGGTGATCCGCTAAATTATCCGTTATGAGTATGAAGAAATATTCACTAATTAAAAACCACTAAAAAACCCTAAACCCGCCAACATTAAGTTACTGTAGTTTTAGTAAACAACACCAACCGGTCTTTACTCAATGATCTTACAAAATAAGCACAAACATAAACTTGGGAAACCGAGGATCTTCAGTTATACCATTTAACTTGGACCGCAACATTTCGGCGACATATTACATCCTAGCGGGCATAGATTTATAAAATTCACAAATCACAAATACTTATGTTTACAGAATTTAAGGAAATAATTTAATCTATATATGTCGGATTAAACCATAATTCTTATTAACCATCTATCCGAGCCCGGATACTCATGCCTTTACATACTTGTGAATAATCTAACAAGGGCAATAATTTAAAGCAAAAACAGTTGTCCCGTCCTCTATAAGGACGGGTCAAAATCTAGTAAGGTTTATTTCAGTTGAAAAAAAATATTAAAACCGAACTAAACAAACCAAACCGAAAATGCAACGATTTGCCCACCTCTACTGCATCCTAGAGATTTGCACAAATCTTGTCTCAGCATTGAAACTCTCACTTGTTCCACTAAGTCCCATATTTGAATTCAATAGATACTTCTGTCTCAGTATTATACTATATTCTTATACCCGCACAGGGTGCGGGTGGGTCACCTAGTATATATTATACTAGGGTTGGTCCGTACTTCACGCGGAATGTGATATATATATTTTTTTATATTAATAATATATCAATTGTTGTTTTTGGTTCATATGGTTAGCTTATTTTATTTTTATTTGGTATTATCTGGAAGTTTTTTACATGTTGTATTCGCCGCTTGAAGTGTAGTAAATGTCTCTGGGTTTTGTGATCGGAGATTGGATGTTTGTTTTGGCTTTCGAGTAATTCGGTTGACAATATACAACATAACATCTTTAAATTAATATTTTATAAATTAATATATAATAAAATTTTATAAAAATTAATTAATTTTTATAATCCTAAATTGAATTTTTGATTCAATTAATATACCGATAAATTACTAATTTTTATAAATTAATAAAAAATATAATTCTAGTGTAATTCCAACATTATTAATTTATAAAGGTTTCACTGTATAACTAAACTAAATTTTATAAGTTAAAAAAGAAAAGAGAAAACATTAACAGAAATCACATTCAACTTTCTCAAAACAAATCGCATTGAAGACAATAATATTTTCATCTGAAATATACCCAAAAAGACATGTCATGTGTTCTTTAATATTTTTGCAGCCTTTTCTTCTTCCAAACCATATCTCAAATAGTGTTACATACAGCTGATAGAACACATGCCTGTCAATGGATGGATGTGTCCTGCTAAAATCACCTCAGAAGCATCGTAATTTTTTTTAAAAAAAAATTGGACATGTTGGTGTATGAGTGGCAAAAGTGGTTAGAGGCCATGCATCCGTTCAAGGAAATTAGAGAATACTAATACAAAAACATAAATAAATAAGAAGTTTAGGTTCTAAGAGCATCTCCAATGGTGTTACCACCATTGGAGTCTTTAGCCTTATTTTAATATTTTTTTTGGTTTAAATAGCTAAGGACTTTAATCTAAAATGTTTGTTCAATGGTGTTATCCAATTAGGAATCCTTAGAAATTAAAAAATAATAAATTATAAAACTTGTGAAAAAAATATTTTATTTAACTTACAGAAGAAGAAAAAAAACAAAGATAGTAGCTAGTTCATGCTTGATGTGTTTCCCTGATCACTTAGACTTTGCCAAAGCTAGTGTCATTGACCTTGCTCGCAGGGTCAGGAAGATTCCTTTGAAAAAGACAAAACAAGAAGAAAGTTAAGTTTTAAGTTTTGGTTTGTGAAAGAGACTGCAGCAAACATGAGTGATTGTATTACCAAAAGAATGCAACGAGGCTGTGCAAGATGACTCGAAAGTGCAATGGCACATACTTGTAGTTTACCCATCCCACAATGGGAAAAAAAAACCCTGATTAAATTTAGTTCACAACACACAGTATCAAATCAGTAAACTTTATATATGTAACACTTCCATTACATTGATAATAGACACAACACTTTCAATCACTTACCGTCCATGCTGTAAGCTGAATTGTAGGGTAAGTCTTCTTGATCCTGTCTCTAACAAGATTCCAAGGAGTTCCTGTGTCATTCAACATTGAAGAAGTGTATATCACAACTCTTGATACCATCCACGACGTATCTGATTTTTACAACTGGAGTGATAGGAAAGGAACTTACTCTCAATGACTACTCCATAATAGATCATGAAAAGCAAATGGTTCAATGGGTGACAATGTCAGTTGTTCCACGATCACCTACCAAACCAAACCTCTTTACATTTAGCAATAAACGAAATCACTGAAACATTATTGAACTTACTTTCTTTGCAACAGTCTTTGTGTCCTTCTTCCCTTGAACCTAGAGTTGTATGAAAGAAATGCCCTATTGGCTACAGGTTTGAGAAAACCACCTGCGAATATCTGTTGGAGCAGACGAACCCTTCTCTTCTGTATCCCAAATTAATAACAGATAACACTGCAGCAGTAATGGCCTGCAAAGTACAGACATATAATAACTACATAACTCACTTTAAGATAAAACCTAACATCAATAGAGAAGAAGTCCACGAGTAATTGAAATCACAATGAATCTCTCAGATAACCGGATTTAGAAACTGGGTCTGGTTTAAAGACACAAACTTTCAATCGAAAACAACATAAAATTCTCTTAATCGATCAAACTAAACCCTAATTTCAAAAAATGAAACTACTCCTTAACTCCCAAATTCACAAAGACTAATCGAACACAAAAAGATTAAAGATCAAATAAATACCCTGAAGAAGAAGGCCTTGAGTAGCCTCATCGGGATTCATATTGCATTCAAGGAGCATTGCGTGAATCTCCTCCTCACTGTAGTTCCCAGCTGTGATCTCCTTTATGTTCTGAATCGTCTTCCGAGTCTTCGCCGGAATCGAAACCCTAGCACCACCACCACCACCATCAGCTCCCACCATCCTCTTTTCAATATCTGTTGAATCAAATCTGGGACTAGGACCAAAGAGGTCACGCAAGTGATGGAGAATCAGAGGATTGGGTTTGAGACTAGTTTTGAGGAAGAGAGGTGAAAAAGGAGAATGAGAATATACGCAGGTTTGGTACCTGCCACGTCAACAAGGATTCCCTTGTTTTAATCCTTAGCCAAGGACTAATCCTTACCTTCTCTTAGTTTTATATTAATTTTATATTCGATAAAGTTAAGGACTATGTCCTAAGGATTCTATAAAACTACAGTTGTACATGCTCTAATGGTGGTACTTATTAATTATTCCAACATACATCAGTTACACATTTGAGATGATAATTTTTTTTGGAACACTTTTTTTTGGGAACACACACACT
This sequence comes from Eruca vesicaria subsp. sativa, assembly GCA_932364175.1. Classification (NCBI taxonomy): domain Eukaryota; kingdom Viridiplantae; phylum Streptophyta; class Magnoliopsida; order Brassicales; family Brassicaceae; genus Eruca; species Eruca vesicaria. Next base: position 109,976 of record CAKOAT010281821.1, on the reverse strand, counting down.
TGAGATGATCACACATGCATCTTTATTACTAAGTTAGTAATACTAACTGAGACTTACAAATCAAGACACACGCAAACAGACAAATATTCTCTGAGAGGTAATGCTGATGGTATTATTCAGCTTTGTAGAATTTCTTTGCTGGTAAGATCTCAGTCACAATCCTCTGTTTTGGTGGAAAAGGAACAAAAGCTTTTCCTCAGCCAAAGCAGCTGATAGGGTTCTTGCAGCTCTTTGATGGGGACTGCATGGCCACTCTTCCCACCTTTGGGGAGGTAATGCTGATGGTATTATTCAGCTTTGTAGAATTTCTTTGCTGGTAAGATCTCAGTCACAATCTTCTTCTCCAAATTCTACTACTGGTTTCCAAGAGATGAAAAGAAAAAAGAAGTATATTAGGTTTCCGGCTTTGCAGTGTATGAGAATCACATGGAATTTTGCATATACAGAAAAAGTAATATTTACCTTAAGACATCATGAAACTACATATAAGAAGAGCCTATAGAAATCAAAAAGACCGTGTTGATTGTTGGATTCCTTACCAACTAAGAATCTTGAGAACATCGAAAACTGTATCATCTAGCATAAGAATTAGAAGATCCTGCAAAATCATACACTGTATTTTCTAGCATAAGAGTTGGAAGATCCTGCAAAACCATAAACAAATAAATTAACTGAAGTAGAATAGCAAGAAACCAATAAAGAATCTGAACTTTCTTAGATTGAAAACCTTATAAGAACTTGAAGAAAAAATTTCTGAGGATGATGTTCAAGTAAAAAAAGCTAAACCTTTTTTATAGGTGTAGAACAAAACGCCTTGCAGAGGGATAATTCATGATCAATATCAGATCGTGCTTCACGTCGCTATATAGAGTTAAGAAGGTGATAATGGCTTAACTCGGACCTTTTCGGTTGAGTAAATAAGAAGGCTAAACGACACAAATGGAGACAAACAAAGAGATTCTTCATCTCGATTTCGGTCATCCAATCTCATGTGACGCCATTGACGGCATAAGAGCATCTCCAAGAGGTTCTCAAACCCTCAAATTTTGAGGTTTTTGTCTCTCTAAGAGACCCTCAAACCCTCAAATTTTGAGAGCTTGAATAGTGAAACCTCAAATTTGAGGGTCCATTATTCATGCCGTCAAAACACTATTCACTTTTTAGTTTAGTCCTTATATTTTTATATCTTACATATAATTGTATTTGTATTAATTTTCTTATCACTTTAGTTCTTATAACTCTATTTTATAAATATATTTGTCTGAAATATTCAAATATATCTTACATATGTAATTAATACATAAAATATATAAATATACTAAAATAAAAAAAGATAATATAAAAGAATAGTACTTAAATAGAACATTTTGGGTTGATTGATCATATATGAGAACATTATGAAAATAACAATAGTGAGCAATTTTTTTTATGAATTAATGTGTGTTTTCTATTATTATGTTATGTATTTTGTTTTAATATAAATTTTATTTATCAATATTATGTTTATTTTTTTAAAGTGTACTATTATCAGTCTATATAAAATTTAGTGATTATCATTAGTTTATATAAAAGTTGGGGACTAAAATACAAATATATAAAATTTTCAAGATAAAATTGAGGTTTTTTCTTGGAGTAACACACCCTCAAATCCTCATTTTGAAGATTCTCTACCCTTAAAATGAGGTTATTTCTTGGAAATACTCTAAGAGAATGCAAAAGAATTTTTTTAGGTCGGGGAAGAAGACTGAATGGGCTTCTAAGGATTTGGGCTTTAGTTCCTTTCTTTAATGAGAAATCCACAAAATTATTTTTCCTTTAGTTAAATGAAACGATGCGTATTGTATTGTGTGAGTGGACATGTGTCATGACGATAGACTTCGACTTATCTAGCTGGAATCTGACATGTAAGGCTTAAAAAAACACAGTTTTCTAATAATATATAAAAATGAAACGATGCGTATTGTATTGTGTGAGTGGACATGTGTCACGACGATAGACTTCGACTTACCTAGCTGGAATCTGACATGGAAAGCTTAAAAAACACAGTTTTATAACAATAGATAGATAGCTAAAGTCATCTTGATCATTTTTCATGGATTCTGATACATTATGGAATGTCTATCAAGCTTTGAATGTAATACTAATTCAGCTGATTTTCACAATACACAAGAACATTAGATCAATGGATAGTCATTTGTAAGTATGAACAATTCACTAAATCAAAATACAGGTTTATGTGCTTTGATTAAACAACATTTCTAATCTGTATAGAATCTATAGAATAAAATTTAATAAATAACGTGTGCTAGATAGAATTTTAGGTACTGATGTATAAAAGTTTGATGTTGCTTTACAAAATTACACTGTGAATGGAAAGTGGAATTATGCCAATTTAGATCTTTTTTGTTTTTGTCAAACATGCCAATTTAGATCAAAGTTCTTTGTTTTATGTTATTTTCTAATGAACAATCTCAACTTCCTTCATCAAACCTACCAGGCTAGAAATATTCAGTAAGAACCTGAAACATGTATCACAACAAACTATCATCATCTCTAAGACATCATTACATCAACCAGATTCAAAAATTAAACCTAAAGTTTCTGATATCACACTAAAAACGGGTTTAGATTTGTTGAACGACTTAACCTATGTCACTAAGGAGGCTTATAAGATCTGAGAAATTTTAGATTCCGCATAATTTAACAGATTTTGAAAGTTTGTTTTGTGATAAAAATGTTAGAATGATGCTAAATGCACATTATTTTCTTGACGAATAGAGAAAAAATAATTTTAAAATTTATTAACTATAATCGTGATCACTGAATACTCGTAACTAATCAATCGTTTGAAATTTAACACATGGTGAATTTAGTAACAATTCTGATCATAGATTAGCCTTATAGAAGAATGACTAAATATCTACCACAAGATTAGACCTTGATATATATAGATTTTAAACTTAATCACTTATTATGTTATCAAGTGGTGAGATGTATATTGCAAGGATGAATAGAAATGACTGTCTTCTGATTCTATTCATAAACTAATATTTAAACGGAAAATAAAGTGAAATGAGTTTTTTTTTTGCATTTTTTTACTAGTTAAGTGCAGATTTAGTGTAAAAATGAGTTGCAAGTTTAGACCAGAAAAGATGAGTTGCAAGTAAATTGAGAACTAATGGTTAAGCAAAAAAAGGAGACTATATTTTTATACATGTCCTCTCCTTAGACTAACACAGAATACTTTAATTGTATTTTTTGAATAACTAGAATCGTGGTAATCTTTTCAAATAAAAACTATATTTTTTGATGTTTAAGAAAAATTAAGTTATAAAATAATTGAAGTTACTATAATCGTTTCAAATAAAAACTCAATGTTGTTTAAGATTTCTGACTAATTAAATAATACTATATTTTTATTGGTTGAGTTAGTTTTGTTTAGTGATATTCTTATGTTATCAAAGATAAACTAGGTGTTTTTCCCGCACATGCAAACTTAATTATCTTTAAGTCAATTTAAAAAATATCAAAATAAATGATTATTTGCATCTAAAAAATTCGACCTAAAACATTAAATTTTTTACATGATAAAGTTATTCACAAATTGTTTTAAAAAAACTATTTTTTCCTTTAAAACTTTGAAAAATCTAAAATCTATTTCATTTTTTCTTAATTGATAAAAAATATAAAAATCTATCTTTCAATTTGAAAAATTGAATCAATAAATATACATTCAAAAATTGATCTTACAGAAAGAATAATATTAGTTTGGATAATAATACAATATATATACAATACATTAATTTATTTTTGAATGATCTTTTATTTTATTATGATTCATTCATATTTGACGTTTAACTATATAAAATATAAAAATAAATTTAATTTAACGTTTGAGTTTAGAGGCAAAAAATAAATTCACAAATATATATCACTATATTATATTACTATGTTCTTTTAATTTAAAATAATTACGTATTATAAATTTTTCAATTTTCTCTTTTCAATTATATACAATTCAAAATTTTACTTTATGAATATTTATTTACGTGTTTTCTGTTTATGTGTTTCTTATTAATATATTTTTTGTATAACACAATATATATAGGAATTTTTTTTTTAAATATATATTTAGATTATGGATAATCCTTATCACTATTAATTTAAATCAAATATATATTAAATTCATTTTTTTATTTTTGCTTGATTTATATATTTTATTCATTAAGGGTATAAACGATATTAACCACTCCAACTTTTAACATGAGAGCTCCGTTGCAAAAATTTTACTTTATGAATATTTATTTACGTGTTTTCTGTTTATGAGTTTCTTATTAAAATTTTTTTTTTGTATAACACAATATATATAGGAATTTTTTTAAATATATATTTAGATTATGGATAATTCTTATCACTATTATTAATTTAAATCAAATATATATTAAATTCATTTTTATTTTTGGTTGATTTATATATTTTATTCATTAAGGGTATAAACGATATTAACCGCTTCAACTTTTAACGTGAGAGCTCCGTTGCAAAAATTCACTTCGCAAATAATAGTATAGATTGTATAATTTTTTACATTATCTTAATTTGTGTGCGTTAATTTTAAACATCACTTAGAATAAAGTAAAGGAAGTATAGGTTATAAATGAAAATGTGACATCAAGGTCTAGTTAATTTTTTCTACATTGAGGTATACACAGTTTTTAACCCTTTGATTTTTTTTGGCAACATAGTTTTTCTTTTTAATGTTTGTACACAATGATTCTTCTCGCATTTGATATGGAAACTTGCTTAACCAGGATGTTAAATTAATTAAAAAAATTGTTTAACAAATAACATGAAGTTCATAAGTGATCATGGACATTTCATAGTCTTCAATTTTTCAATGAATTCAGTAAATATGAATGATTTTAGGGTCAACAAGAAATTGTTTTATGCAGTCGGATGAAAAACACAACACTTGAAAACACTTTTTACTCGAAAATTGCATATGGTCTGTCATTGAATCTCTCACATGCAAACAAGACAGTAAATCGAATCAATTTCAAAAATAAAAAGTATATATGCATAGCCATAATAATGTCTGAGACAATTAAGATGGTCTTCTCGGAGTTTCAAAAAAAAAAAAAAAAAAAGATGGTCTTCTCTTACAAATTCTGCATTAATTTGGGATCAGTTCCCTACCATAACGAAAATATAACAGCTCATGTGTCCGAATATTTTTTTTATCTCCTAGGAATATGCTAAAGCCTAAAACGAGTTTTTGACCGTGAGTCCCAAAAACTCAACCAGACAGTAAAAACAAATTCGAAAACAAACTTTTTTATTTTAACTGAAAAACAAAACGGTGGAATGATAGAAAAGTAGATGCGAAAAACAAGAAGTCAAAGAGAGAAATAAACGGTGTCGTTGTCACAAGAATATACCACATAAAATAAAAGAATATGTCAAAGCAAAAACAGAAAGTGATCACGTATAAGTAAGCCTTGTGCTACGCTGCCTCTATTTCATTATTCACAACCATCATTCATCTTTCTCTCTCGCTCTGTCTCTACAGTTTCTTGAAAACACCAACAAAAAAGACTCTTGTCTTTCTCTGAGACAACCATTTAAGTGTTTGTCTGCGAGAAAGTAATTAAGCGCAGAAGAATAATACTCTTCATGTAAGTTTCTTCTTCATTAGTTTTGTGTTTTGTGAATCTATTTTTTTATTTATTGTTTAGATGATAAATGAGGATTACGTAGGCCTTTGGTTATTGTTTTCTTTTTTTTTTCCTATTTGTCTTCTCAATCTCTGTTGTGTCTCGTAATGTTTCCAGTTCTACACGTTAACCTTTATAATCCATGCATTCTATATGGCTATAGTCTTTGTTATAGAACTCAATACTAAAAGATGAACCCTATCAAGCAATGTTAGAGAATCCTTTTCTATGTAGGATTACCTATTTAGATAAATGTTAGTTTTTTTTGTGATCAACAGATAAATGTTAGTCTAATGAGATAATGATAACATTAGCTAAGATAAACCTAAAGTCTAATGTGATTATGTCGGCTAATCTTGTCTTATATAGAGGGTTGTAAGTTTGTAACTTGTAAAGTTTATTCATCAATAAAAAGTTTACATTCATTATCAAAGTCTATCAATACTGAACGTGTTTTCTTACTGTATAAACGCAGAGGAAAACATAAAAGAGAGAGCAATGGCAGGAGATCAACTCAACGTACTAAACGCACTAGACGTTGCCAAAACGCAATGGTACCACTTCACAGCGATTATCGTCGCAGGAATGGGATTCTTCACCGACGCATACGACCTTTTCTGCATCTCCCTCGTCACTAAGCTTCTTGGCCGCATTTACTACCACGTGGACGGCGCAGCAAAGCCAGGAAACCTACCTCCAAACGTCTCAGCCGCGGTTAACGGCGTTGCGTTTGTTGGTACACTCACGGGCCAGCTCTTCTTCGGGTGGTTAGGTGATAAACTCGGGAGGAAAAAAGTTTACGGCATGACTCTGATGGTCATGGTCATCTGCTCAATAGCTTCAGGTTAGTGCGTCGCTCAAATCCACTCTAAAATATTATTTTAATATATAATTAAATTTAAAACAGATCATTATTATAAAATAATATGCTACTATAAAATTTCAAATAAAATAGCTAATTTAAAATGATATTAACATTTATGAATTAATTTTATGCCCACTATAATTGTATTGTACTGGTCATGTTTCAGGTCTCTCCTTTGGCAACAAACCTAAATCCGTGATGACCACGTTATGTTTCTTCCGGTTCTGGCTAGGGTTTGGTATAGGTGGTGACTATCCTTTATCCGCAACGATCATGTCAGAATACGCTAATAAAAAGACACGTGGCGCGTTTATAGCCGCGGTTTTCGCCATGCAAGGGTTTGGTATCTTGACGGGAGGAATCTTTGCGATCATTATCGCTGCGATTTTCGAGGCTAAGTTTCCTGCTCCGGCCTATCAAGTCGATGCCTTGGCGTCCACGGTACCTCAGGCGGATTACGTGTGGAGGATTATTCTAATGGTTGGTGCTTTGCCTGCCGCTATGACGTATTACTCGAGGTCTAAGATGCCTGAGACGGCACGGTACACGGCTCTTGTGGCTAAGGACGCGAAGCTAGCGGCTTCTAACATGTCTAAGGTTTTGCAAGTGGAGATAGAAGCAGAGCATCAACGAGTAGAAGAGATCTCTAGAGATCAGTCTAGACAGTTTGGCTTGTTCTCCAAGGAATTCATGAAACGTCATGGTCTTCACTTGCTTGGAACCACGAGCACATGGTTCTTACTTGACATTGCATTCTATAGTCAGAATCTTTTCCAGAAAGATATCTTCAGCGCTATTGGGTGGATCCCTCCGGCTCAAACCATGAACGCAATTCAAGAAGTTTTTAAAATCGGGCGTGCGCAAACCCTAATCGCCTTGTGCAGTACGGTACCTGGTTACTGGTTCACTGTGGCGTTTATTGACGTCATTGGTAGGTTTGCGATACAGATGATGGGTTTCTTCTTCATGACTGTGTTCATGTTTGCTCTCGCCATTCCTTATGACCATTGGACTCATAAGGATAACAGAATAGGGTTTGTGGTTATGTACTCGTTAACATTCTTCTTTGCAAACTTTGGACCTAATGCGACAACGTTCGTGGTGCCTGCTGAGATCTTCCCGGCTAGGTTAAGATCAACCTGCCATGGAATCTCAGCGGCTTCTGGAAAGCTGGGAGCAATGGTTGGTGCGTTTGGGTTCTTGTACTTAGCACAGAGTCCTGACAAGAACAAGACAGAACATGGATACCCTCCAGGGATAGGTGTTAAGAACTCTCTCCTTGTTTTGGGATTTGTTAATCTTTTGGGGATGGTGTTTACGTTGTTGGTACCTGAGTCTAGAGGCAAGTCTCTTGAGGAAATGTCTGGTGAGCATGAGAACAATGATAAGAGCAGCAGCAGCAACAACCAAAACAGCACGGTGTCAGCTGCATAGAGATTTCAAAACACTCTATCTCTGTATAAGTGGACCTGTCTTTGTTTCTTAAGCCGTCTCTGTTCAATCTACAACCACAGTAGAGAACATTCACGGTCCTATCTGCAGGCACTCTAATAAAGATGTTAAATTTGTTAAGACATCAATGAAATCAAGAGTAGAAACGAGAGCTTTGTTAAATAAAATACATGTAAGAGAGGGCACTGATATTAGTCTGGGACTCTATACATATCTTTTCGAGTGGTAAAGAAAGTATATACATGGAGGAATACTAGACACAATATAATTCACTAGATGTGAATATCATCAACAATACAAATCAATATTTTGAACCTGAGATAAAAGAATCAACTTATGTGTGTAATAAACTCTGAATGACATAGAGGCAGCTTCATCATCGTGTTCAGAGACCAGCTGAAACCAAACCATGCAATGTAACAATTCCAATCAAGGTGTTGTTTCATTGACCACCGGTAGAAACTGTACAGGCGATGGTGGTGACTCCATTTTCTTCATAGCTTCAACTGCCATTGTTTCCGGTCCAATTGTCCTCGGCTTCCTGTTTCCAAAACAATAGGTTCATACGATCTAAAGCGGAGCATACACCAATGTCTATAGGATCTAAAGCAGAGCATACACCAATGTTATAGGATCTAGAGTAGATTATTTATACAATCTAAAGCAGAGCATACGCCAATCCTTATAGAATCCAAAGCAGACCTTTTATACAATCTGCAGCAGAGAATACACAAATCTCTATACGTCTAAAGCAGAGGACACATCAATGTTTATAGGATCTAAAGCAGAGCATACACCAATGTTTATAGAATCTAAAGCAGAGCATTCATACAATCTTAAGCAGAGCATACACCAATGTTTATACGATCTAAAGCAGAGTATACACCAATGTTATAGGATCTAAAGCATACACTAACGTTCATAGGATCTAAATCATAGCACACATTAATCTTTATACGATCAAAAACAGAGCATACATCAATCTTTATACGATAAAAAAAACAGAGCACACACCAATCTTTATACGATCTAAAACAGAGCACACACACCAAATTTCCCTCATCTGTTGCACATTTCCCCAACACTAAGTTTGAAGATACCTTCCCCACTTTCTTTAAGAGTCCGACGAAGATCACCATCTGTGAACGTACCAATCAAACAATAACCTTCATCAACCACAAGCAAACACCCACACCCTTTGCTAGTCAGCTCCACCAACTGATCCATAATCAAGTCTCCTTCTTTACAAACCGGAAGCTCCTCTTTCTTCTTCATAACATCCTTAACCTACACAACAAAGATCCAAATCACACATATTCAAATTCAAACTCTAGAACCTTATAAAGTTCTCAACTTTATGATCAAACCTTAAAAATCAAACACTAAAACCTTATTCTCAACTTTGACTCCAAACCTTAAAAATCAAACTCTAAAACCTTATAAAGTTTCTCAACTTTAAGATCAAACCTTAAAAATCAAACTCTAAAACCTTATAAAGTTCTCAACTTTATGATCAAACCTTAAAAATCAAACTTTAAAACCTTATAAAGTTCTGAACTTTATGATCAAACCNAATCAAACACTAAAACCTTATTCTCAACTTTGACTCCAAACCTTAAAAATCAAACTCTAAAACCTTATAAAGTTTCTCAACTTTAAGATCAAACCTTAAAAATCAAACTCTAAAACCTTATAAAGTTCTCAACTTTATGATCAAACCTTAAAAATCAAACTTTAAAACCTTATAAAGTTCTGAACTTTATGATCAAACCTTAAAATTCAAACTCTAAAAACTTATAAAGTTCTCAACTTTATGATCAAACCTTAAAATTCAAACTCTAAAAACTTATAAAGTTCTCAAATTTATGATCAAACCTTAAGATTCAAACTCTAAAAACTTATAAAGTTCTCAACTTTATGATCAAACCTTAAAAATCAAACTCTTCCCAATCCTCCCAGCAGGATGATTAGCTCCATACTCCTCCTTGGTCAGATTCCTGGCCGCCATCAACGCCACGGCGATCGTATCCCCAAACACCATCTGAATCGCCGTGGAAGTCACCGGAGCGAGATCAAACGGACACAACTCTCTCTGCAACGGCAAATGCACGTTCATATCGCAAACTCCGGCGAGGGGGTTCCCGGGAACGGAGGTGAGAGACACGAGGAAGACTCCTCTGGCTTTAGCGCAGGGGACGAGGCGGAGAAGCTCCTCGGTGGCGCCGGATTTGCTGAAGAGGACGAGGACGTCGGAGGAGGAGAGGGAGGTGATGTCGCCGTGGAGGGCGTCGAGAGGGGAGAGAAGGAGGAGGGGAAGCTGAGGAAGATTAGGGTTTGAGAGATTTTTTGAGCGACGAAGGCGGATTTGCCGACGCCGGTGAAGAAGACGGTGCCGGAGATGGAGAGGAGGAGGTGGGAGAAGGGGAGGGTTTGGGAGAGGGAGAGGTGTTTGAAGAAGTGGTTGAGGAGGTCTTGTTGGGATTTGAAGAGGGTTTCGAGGTTGTCTTTGGTGATGTCGAGGTGTGACGGTGGCAGAGATCCCATTGTTGATCTGAGAGAGAGGTTTCTTGATTTGCTGAGATCTAGAGAAAAAAAAGAGTGTGTTTTAATGGAGGAGAATAGGGGTAGATTGGTAAATTAGTGCTTTGTTTTGTTTTTAGGGTGATTGATTGAGTGAACCTATTAATTAGAGTGTGTATTAATGGAGACGGAGGGATAAATCAGGACTTTGATTGATAAGGATATTCATTTTGATTAGTTTGTTAATAAACAATTAGAAACACAATTTAAAAATGATTTGGTTAAATGCATATTCTGTATAGTTAATGTGGTGATGTCTGTTATGTTTCCTAAGTTTCTTAAGATGGGGGCTATTAGGAGGAGAATGGCGAAGCCAACAATATTTTTACGTTTCCTTACTATTTTGATTAATTTGTTCTTTTTGTTTAACCAACTGCATTTCAATTTAGTCATTATTATATAACTAGTTTTGTCTAAGAAATAAATAATAGACTATCCTAAAAATGCATGTGAAATTGTTAAAGATAGAAATGAAGAATACTATAAATTCAATGACCTCAAATTTCTCCCATTTTCCCCTTATTTCAGTATATTTATAGAAACCATTGGTTAAACAAGAAAAAGGTTGATTAGTATAGTTTATTTTGCAAACGAATGAAAAGTATGATTGATTTTAAAGAAGGTGGTTGATCCAATTTTATAAGTCAACACATACGCATACATATATATATATATATATATATCTATTATATAAAACGAAGCTTCCCTCCCTCTAAGACATGCCATATAGGATGCATGTCACAAAGTCCATGTCAGCATTTCGTTTTGGGCCTCAATTTTTTGGGCTTTTTCCTTATTATTCTGTGTGTTTTTTGTATTGTTATATCCCAAATTTTAGGATATGGTGATGTCTTTGGTGATGTCGAGGTTGTCTTTGGTGATGTCGAGGTGTGACGGTGGCAGAGATCCCATTGTTGATCTGAGAAAGAGGTTTCTTGATATGCTGAGATCCAGAGAAAAAACAGTGTGTGTTTTATTGGAGGAGAAGAGGGGTAAATTGGTAAATTACTGCTTTGTTTTGTTTTTGGGGTGATTGATTGAGTTAGCCTATTAATTAGAGTGTGTATTAATGGAGACGGAGGGGTAAATCATGACTTTGGTTGATAAGGATATTCATTTTGATTAGTTTGTCAATAAACAATTAGAAACGCAATTTAAAAATGATTTGGTCATATGCATATTTTGTATAGTTAACTAGGATTAGATTCGCGCCTTGCACGAGATGAGATGATTAAATTTGTTGTATTTTTAAAGATAAAAAGACATTATATCTGTTTTATTTGCATATTAGTTTGTTTTGGATTGGTTGTTTCGAGTTTTAATATCGTCCAATTATATATCTATATTATAAATAATGCTTTTTTGCTTAAATTGCGATTTTGATTTTATGGTGATAACACAAAGACTAAAATTAATTACAAATTTGTTTTTGGAGAGGCCCTCACTATGGTAAGTCTCTATGTTAAGGAAGATGAAAAATCTAATATAAATAAAATAAACTCAATTCCATTATAATAAAGATGCATAATCTCATTCTTCCAAAAACAAATAATGGTCTAAATATAAATAGGTATTATATAAAAACAACTTCAATCAATAGTTAGATAGAATAACTTCAAAACTTCAGAAATCGATGATTGGAATCCTGCAAAGACATGAATTTCAATATATGAGGAAAAACAAAGTTTTTAGTGTATATACTACACAGCTTTATAAAACCAACTAAGTATAATGTGCTTACTGCGATTTGAAGAACTGAATCTCTGGGATGTCAGTATCAAACAGAATTTCAGAAACACCTTTCATGTTTGTAACATAAGTGAGACCACCTATAAAGTAATATCAACAATAAGTATAGAAACCAGACATTTCTGAATAGCAAAGAGTCAAAATAAATACAGATTACCTGCTCTGCATTCAATGCAAGTTCATCCTTCGGCAATCTGTAAAAGTCAAAACAACAAAATTATAGAAGTTTCAGACATTGATAATGAAAGCTAATTAAAAATTAATCTGAACTATAAAAAGTGAGTAAACTTACAATGACGCAAAGGCAGCCACTGCAGCCATAAGTGGATTCAGTTCAACTTCTGAAAAGTTATACGCATTAGACACACTACGCTCGTCTGCAGTTGAAAAATGGAATGGTAAGGGATCAGCGAAGACGATTAAAAATCTAAGATTCAATACTGAAACAAATGAATAATAGGAATGAGCTTAAATACCTTTCCAAACTTTAATTTTCTCAAACCCCACTACACAAATGATTGAATTCTCACCACGTTCTTCAATGCCATCACTTATATCAGTTGCAAAGGTACCCACAACACCAGAGGCAGACGTTCATCCCTAAAATAATATACAAACATGTATATCTTAGATCATTGTCATCACGTATGCTATCATGAATAATCATACAATATAAAGAGAACCATACTTTTCATTATGAAGCTCCACCGTAAGTTTATGAGTTTCTTTACCATTAGCTGATACAACTTCAATAGGAGTCACCTCAACAATCTGACCTATGACATCTGAGACAAAAGATATGAGTTATATCATCTGACTATACATTCGTATATTAAATGAAAGCACCGGAATTATGTTACTTACCAACCAAATAGGCCGTACTGAGTGTACCATCAAGAATGTCCCTGTAGTTAACTGGTTCAAAACCAGTTAGAGCATTGGGAAAATCATCACAATTCCTCACACGTGTTGTCGACAGAAAACCAATTCTGTATGGATGTATGGTCGTTCGGTACGATCCACAAGAAGGGTTTAGTGAAAAGTTGATGAGAATCTTTGAACTTCCTTGTGAAAGGAATGAATCGAACTGATTAATCAGATCTTTTTTCACAATAACATTAATTTTAACACCCTACAAAAAGCAACAAATATAGTCAACAATTATATAGGTTCATTAAACATACTAAATATTACTAATGTGAATAGTAAAGGATGCTTACGTTCTCATCGATTAGAACCATCTCAATTGTTTCTCCACCGGCTGCAGAATACTACTTCCACAAACGAATGATCTTTACCCTAATCTTCCACATAGACTTGAACGGTTTCAAATCTGACACAACAGTAAACGCAGCCATTAGAGAAAGATGAGTGAACAATAACTGGGTTTTCGTTTAGGTTATGAGTCCTAATGATGAGAACAACGTTTATTATATAGGGGATAATAAACCTAATGGACTTGGACCACAAGATAATTAAATGTAAAGATCCTCGCCTTGGTGAGTAATTTACTTCGACCACAAGAATGTCAATATTGCCATAAACCAAACTTTTTAAGTAAAAGAAAATATCCTATCATCATTAGTAAACCTTGCCAAACATTCATATACTGCGAAATAAAGAATCATTAGGGAGATTCATCTTACGTTGCGTTTTCAGTTCAGTTCTTAGGATTTGACTATGTGTCCATGCCACATTTTTGTATCTAGTTGGTTAATCATATCTTACAAAATTTTATTTAATATCGGCTGCACATGGTAATTTGATTCACAGACCGTATTGACTACAATTGTTGAGTTTGTATGTTACAGAAACACTACTAAAACTCAAATTTGTAAGACACATTAGATGATAATATAATTAGCACCAGAAAAAGTAATCTTACTAGCCCGTTTTTCCTATACGACTTACTTATAAGTCGTCTAAATTTTTTTTAACATACAAAGCTGGACGACTTAGAAGTAAGTCATCTCATTTAAATTTCAATTGCAAAAATGACCTGTCTGGAAGACTTACGGTTAAGTCGTCCGGACGACTTACTTGTATGTCGTCTGCGTCAATGTTTAGTAAACTTTCATTTTCTCTATGTTTACTAATGTATTTTTTTTTTGGAATTTTTGCAGATGATTCGTCAGTTACATGCAATGTATGGAGAATGGTTGTTCAAAGATGGCTGTTGCAATTTTGTGGTTGATAATTTCAAACGAGCGAGAATGTTTCTTTTGAGTGAAGGTTCGACACATGCTGAACTTGTTTCAATGGCTCAAGAAGATTTTAACCTGGACATGAGCACATAATATGTGGAGATAACCTATTCACTACCAGCAGAAATGATTCAACGGATAGATCCAGACATCCCTCCTATTCATGTTACAAGTGATAGACAAGTTTGAAAATTGCTCGAGATAACCAAAACGCATGGAGTACGGCTTTGTGTATCAAGCCGTAGCAAGGTGGAAACGGTTTCAGAGGAGAGGAAAGAAGCTGATAAAGCTGATGAATGTTTTGAAAATGATGATGATGATTTGGTTAAAGATGAAAATCATGATGGGGAGGAGGATGATGGGGAGAAGGATGATGGGGAGGAGGATGATGATATCTCTATTGTTGCCGAAGCGGACAAGAATGGTGAGGATTACATTGTTTATGGAAAGGTTAAAGATGAGGATGAGGAAGAAGATGATGATATGTGTGTTTGAAGATTTCAAAAAGACAAATGCTATTAAAGGAGGAAGATCGAATGGTAACAGTATCTATGTCAACCAGAGTTTTGTTAGCAAGGATGCACTGCTTTCAGAGCTGCGGTTGACAACAGTGAGGTGTAAGTTCTCCTACAGAATATAAAAGTCAACAAAAACACTCCTTAACATGTCGGGTTAGTGGTTGTGGATGGAAGATCAGAGCGAGTGAGAAACATGGGACAAACACGTTTTGGGTAACAAAGTATGGGAAACACATACATGCTCTGTGGGAGACCGAATCGCTCAGCGGAGACACTGTACTCCGAAGTATGTTGGTAGGCTTTTCATTGATCGTGTTGGAATCATTGATGGGTTGACTCCGCAGCATATCACTGATGCAATGAAGAACATGTTTATATGCACTTGATTACACCACTTCATACATAGCACTTTTATATGCACAAACATTGGTGAGAGGATCAGCAGAAGATGGATATTCACGTCTGCCATCATATCTCGAGCAAATCCCGATTCTATTACGGCTGTAGAACTTGATTCCATCAATAGATTTAAGTGTCTATTTCTCTCTTTCGGAGCTTCTATCAAAGGTTTTAAGTATCATAGAAGGGTCATTGTGGTGGATGGGATTCACCTAAGTGGGAAGTATGGAGGTGTTTTGTTAGTTGCAGCCGCACAAGATGAGAATTTTCAGATATTTCCATTGGCTTTTAGGATCGTAGATGCTGAAGATGAACCTTCATGGGAATGGTTTTTCACAAAATTGGCTACTTGTGTATTTGATGAGCAGCCTCTGGTGATAGTCTCCGACCGGCACACCGCCATTGAAAGTGTGTGTGATAAGGTATTTCCTTGGACAACCTGAAGAATATGTTATTATCACCTTGAAGATAACATTGTCAAAAAGTAGAAAGAGAAACATCTCTTGTACTTGGTGAAAGGTGCTGCTTATGCTCATACGGTTTTAGATTTTGACAGGTACATGGCTGAGATATGGAGTACAAATCCCGGACCTTGCAACGTATTTAGAGAATATGGACGTTAGCCTATGGTCAAGGGTTTATTGTCAGGGGGACATGTACAACATAAAAACAAGCAACATCGCTGAATCTATTAATTCCGCACTGAAGCGAGCTAGAGGATTTCCGATTCAGTTCATGTTGGAGTTCATAAGGGAGAAGCTAGGAAAGTGGTTTTGGAAAAGGAGAGAAGATGTTTTGAGTCTCCTAACAGATCATAGTCGGGGTGTTGAATACTTACTTGTTGTTTGATCGGAGATAGCGGATACGATGAGGGCCCAACCAATTGATGGATGGAAATTCTTTGTGAAAGGTGGCAAAATGGACTGCGTGGTTGATGTGGAGAATGGAAAGTCTGATTGTGGGTGTCTATCAAGTGGAGAAAATACCTTGGTCTCATGCTATAGCTGCTGGATCACATGCTCGTGTGCATATCTCCACACTTGTACATCCAGTGTACTCAAAGAATTATTTGTTTGCAGGATACTCAGAGAATATATATCCTTGTGCTGGACAACAAGTTGAGGAACGCACATGCGATCCTCCGGCCGAAAAGCATGGTCTGGGGAGACAAAAGAAATCAAGATGGCAATCTTGGTTGGAGCTATCCCGGATGAGAGGACGCAAACCCCGAAAGCAACACATGATTTATAGATGCTCAGTATGCACAGAAACTGGCAATACAAAAACACAATGTAAAGAATGACCTTTAATGAAGTCGTCTAGAAGAATTTGTGTTATGAATCTATGTATTAAGAATTTGTGTTAGACTTCTCAGACGACTAATAATTAAGTCATCTGGAAAGTCTTCCAGCTGGATGACTTTCCAGACGACTTAATTATTAGTCTTCTACTTAATTATTAGTCGTAAAAAATTATAGGCTCTCAAAACAATCATGTACATACATCTATACACTTATATTTAGTTACGTACCAACATTAATATAATTTTATAGTTCAAAGATAAAAGATAAAAGATAAACAACTGACACGAAATATTTCAAACCAGCACACAGTTATACATCCACTGAATAAAATGCAAAACTAAAACTAAGAACTCCCGAATTCAGCTGATAATAAATTAGCAAGTCACTTGATCTGTGAGCTAACAAAATTTTGTAACGGTTAACATCCAACAGAACATAATAAGCCTTATAAACATCCACATTTGTAAATGGTACACTTTTACAACCCAAATCTAGAACTTAACCCCATATATAATTATGATTAGATTAACAAAAAACTAAACTGAATTAAACTAAGAGATGGTGCATGCAATACCATACAGAAGACAATAATGAAATAACCATCCTTACTTTAGTTGAATCAAATAAAAATAATTAATAACAAAACTGTTACAATGGTCTGAAACACATACACAAAAATATGAAATGTCGAAAACATTGCATGCATTTTAATACCAATCATCTAACAATACATAAACCATTTCCGAGTTATAGCAACTTATTCTAGTCATCCACGAATTACATAACTATTTAAACAGGTCTCACGCATCAATCAACCAAAAATTTAGTATCAAAATTAAAATGGCAGAAACCAAAACAAAATACACTTACACACTAATTTTTTGTAAGCAAAAGATTACATTCCGCGCAAAGCATAGACAAACCACTAATATCATAATAATTGGTACAAAACCTCATATTTAAAGTTCATTCTTTTTAAGTCTTGTAATTATCCACTTTTTAAATAAACTGTTAACTTTTATTGTTATTATTTTAGTCTTTATAATGTTTTTATTTTATAAAATTTTTGAACTTTAAGTCTTTACAATAATCTTGTCGGCTTCTATCTTCATCATCTTAGTCTTTACAATTTCCTTTTTATTATCTTCTACAATCTTATATAATTTCATATACTTTTCAATTTTTAAACTTATCATTTTAGTTCTTAATTTTAAAGATTTAGTTATTCTTTTTTTATTTCTTTTTGTGTTATTTTTTCGTTGAATGTAATATTTTACTGACTATAATACTTATAATCTTTTTGTTATATCTGCTATCGTAACATAAAAGTATTGTTACTTTTACTAATTTTTGTCAACAATAAAGATTATAATATAAAACTATAAAACATTTAAAGTTAGATTTGAAGTTCTTCAATATGAATTTTTATCAATTTCAAAAATGAAATTGCTTTTGGATATGCTTAGAGACGGTCTTGATTTCGATTAAATATTCTTTTTCGTCAACAGTTTTTGAGAATTCTTGACAGTGGAGAGATGCTTTTCTGGTTACTATAAAGAACACATTGTTTTGTACAACTAAAAGTTTTTTGGTTGATGTCATAATCTGTGTTGGTTGATGTCATAATCTGTACATGCATAGATCTTAATTTGGTCCTCATCTTTAATGGGTTAGGAAAAATAATCTTTATGGGATTTGAAAAACTATCGTCTGAAAATTCGCTAGGAATTCTTCGTAAGTCTAAGCTAAGCGTCTAACCAAAAATAGAAAATTAACCAAGTTTAAATAATCGAGTATGTTATATATATAATAACTAATTTTAGAATAAACAATTGAGTATGTCATATCCCAAAGTTTTGTCCTCTTATTTAACGGACATGACATATGTTAAAAGTTAAAACAGAGTTGGCAGCATTTTTTTGTTAATTTTTTTTTTCATTTTTTGCATAAATAAATACGAAATTAGCAAAATATTTTTTCTCTCAGCCACTATCGAACAAAAAAAACTTAGGGCATCTCTAACTCAACTTAATTTTTTACTTTAAAATGAAAAAAAAAATATAGAATAGAAAATATTTTATTCCTACTCCATATTCCATTCCATAAATAGAATAATCCTTTTTTTGGTTTGTTTATCACTCTACTGTAGAGTGAAAAATGGAATGAGATTGTAACATTTTTATAATATATTCTCTTTTGTTTTATATTGAAAGAAAATAGAGTTTTACATCTATTTCTGCCTTTCATCCTTTTACGAGTCTTCACATTTTTTTGAACTAAGTGATTCTTCACATTTTATACGTTTTATGTGTGTTTTTCTAGTTATGATAAATTTCCTTTGTAATTCATGATTTTACACCTAAAACTTAGAATACAATGTTTTTTGTTTCAGATTTTCTGAGCAATTTGCTCCAAATCATCGTGGCTAGGGACCGGTGAACGCAGCCGCATTTTTGAAAAATGAAAAAAACAATACATATATAGTATTAAAACAAATTTCAAATAATTTTCCCAACGAAAGAGAAAAAGAAACAGATATATATATATACATATATATATAATTACATAATGATAAAATTATTTAATTTCTGTACTAGTACTATTTATAGTAAACCCTAATTGATTAAATGAATTCAACCATGCAAAAGTTAAGAAAATCCATATTTTAATATATTTTTTTATTAACATGAAGCAGTTTGATCCAAGACTCTAGTCTCTTATAGTTGATAACATGGCTTAAAACATTTCTTTCAACAAAACTAGTTTTTCAAGTGCAGACGTTGGTGTTGTTGTGCTCCTGGATTGTGTTTTACGCCATAAATGATATTAGCAAAAGTTGGTTTCGAATCTAAAAGAGATTAAGTTCCATAGCCCAAACTTCAGAAAAAAACTTGTTTGTTTGTCATTTTAAAAAAAAAACAACGTTTGTTAAAATATCTTTTGTTATTGTAACTTTTTGATGGTTTTGTTTCTTGCACACAGCTTTGTAGCTTCCATCCATGTTAAACAATCGTAACCAGAGGTGCCCATGCCTTTTGCTTCGTTTTGTGGTCCTATTTTCAGGACCTGTCCTAATGGTATACCATATTTAGATACTTAGATGTGACTTGAATTGGAGAGCCAAACTGCATTTTCTTCCAAGCCTTATTACGAATTTAATATAGACATTGATTTCGAAAATGATGTTTTATAAGTGACTAAGATAATGGTCGAATCATACGAGTCACACGGGTTAAGGTTACATACTAACCATTTGACTCACTACTTCCTCCATTTCAATTTTCTATTGCCGTAGAATAAAATTTTTGTTTCAAAATAAGTGTCGTTTTAGAAGTTTAATGTAAAATTTATTAACTTATATGTTATTCATTATATGTTATTCATTTTTTTATTGGTTGAAATGTGATTAGGTTTATAAGCAATAATATTTTTATCTATAAAATATGCAAAGTTAATTTTTTTAAAGTTAATTTTTTTAATTGTGTACCAAAATTTAAAACGACAATTAAATAAAACGAAGGAAATACTTTTTCTTGTGAAAATTTTGATGCATCCTTCATGTTTTTCTATGTCTTTTCTGTTTTCATCAGAGCTGCTCCTACAAAATGTGAGGTTAAAAGCAATTTTAAAAAAAATGGCCACTATTAAAGGAAAATATAAAAAAAAATATAAAAGTGAATTGTATACAAGATTCGAATCCTGGTTGTTGAAACACAGTTCCAGCAAACAAAAATCTACCACTACACCAAAAGAGAATCTTGAAAAATTGTGGCCGAACTATTTTAAAATAATCAATGGCCTGAAGCAATTGCTTCATTGTTCCACCAAAAGTCAACGCTGGTTTTTGTAAATGGAGTTACAACACCAAATCCAATTTACGATACATCAACGTAGCGAACTATACTATCCCATCAGAATGTCACTACTAAGAGCTTCATGAATTATGATACCACTATATACCATATCTGATGGAACGCTGCAGCCAAGCAACGCCCGTGTGATATCACTTAGGGCTAGAAAGTTTGCGATTCCCACTGTTTTTTGCGCTAACGAATTGTTAGATTTTAAGATCTTTCTTAAATTAGTCCTATGTGTTTATGATTTCTTATAAAAATATATTACATTATAACTTCTTTAAATTAATATTATATAAATTAATATTCACTAAATTTTTTTATAAAATAATATAATTTTATAGTCTCAAATTGAATTTTTGGTTCAATTAATATATCGATAATTTAATAATCTCTATATATTAATTAAAAATATAGTTTTGGTGTAAGTATGTTTTTGATAAGTCCTATCGAATGATCCAGTTATCCCAGAAAGAACGTATTTAGTACTATAGAGTGGACTACCTCGAAAATATACCATAGTATATATTTCTCAATATGCATTCTTTGGAGCTGAAAGTGGCTAATGTTCCGCAATCAAGATGTTCTCACTAGGCATCTGGTGGTGGGGAACTTTAAAAATCTTTAATGTAAAATTCTATTTTTTCTCTAAAATAAAATTTAAAAAATATAGAGTAAAAATATTCAAATTCTACTTCATATCTCACTCAATAATGGAACAATAAACAAACAAAAAATAAATTACTTATTATAGAATGGAAAATATAGTTATGTTGAAGTGTTTTTTTTACTTCATTCTCTCTTTTACTCCATTTTAAAATAAAAAAATGGAGTTGCGTTTCGAGCAATCTCGGCGGTAATTAGACATCTTAATCCAAGTATGTTTTAATTTTTGTTTGATAACTAAATTTTGTTTCTTTTTTAAACGAATACGAGTTAAAGATTGACAAATGACATCATAAGATGCTAAGATATGAATTTTTAAAAATTTCAGATACTCTCAGAATTCTGTAGTGGAAATGCTCCTTAGTTCGTCTTATGCATCATTATTAGCTGCACCCACAACATCAACTGCAACTGCATTTTGTTCTAAAGAGGATACCCCTTTGATTTTCTTCTTTTTACTTGCTTGAACATTTTGATAACTCTTAAATTTTAACCTATTTCTCTCGTAAGAAATAGTATCATTACGAAATTAAAATTTATAAATATATAATACAAAATCGGAAACTTAATGGCTAAATCGGTAGCCAATATTGTGAATGGACTTCTAATGATCTGAGAGAAGTGTTACGAAGTGGAGTTGAAGTGGAGGTCCCCAGCCATCTAGGACCTACTACAAAGAAATATCAACATGGACAGCAACAACTTGGTGTTAGAACAGATGGCCATCAGAGACTACTTGACAAGAAGATCAGGTGGAGCTGATTGGAATGCTATGGATCACCCCAAGGTAAGGAGTTAGAATAGTTACCTTCAGTGGGAAAGCTATGAATCAGCCCATAGCACGTGTGCTTGTACCTGGTTGATGAGCTTATGTGATAAGAGAAGGGGCTTAAGAGCTCAACAAGTACCTTACTTGGATGCTCAGGGTGATAAGAAGGAGCTAGGCGTGTGGTCTGACCTGATAGAGAAGGCAAGATGCCATGAGAGAAGGGAAGACACAATCCAGTTCATAGATGAGGTCCGAGAAGGAGTGGTGATGTGCAATGAAGTGAAGATCAACATTGCATCACATGTTGAGGCCATGATCCAGGGTCTTTGGTGTCCATCACACTGATGAGAACACAAAGACCCACTGGCCAATCCCTAGGCCTTGAAGGCTCTACTCTTTTCCTTACAAGGCCAAGCTTGTAAGGTTTTTAATGAGGGAGTTCTTCAAAGTTCCAAGCTTGACTTAGGGTCTTTAAAGTCAAGCTTGAGGGGGAATGTTAACTTGAAGAAATAGGTGGACCCAAAGGTTGAGAATGTATAAGGTTATTCCTTTGCTATAGTGAGAAATACACTAGATGGAAAAGAGGCAGTGATTAGTATCTGGATAAGATTTAAATGAGCCTTAGACCAGCCAATCATGCTTCAGCCCCTTTTTGACCAGATTCAAACTCACTCCATCCTAGCCATCCATTCTTCAAGTGATTTATAGCCTTTAGATTTAGGTTTGTTGTTTCCAGATTGTAAAGGCTTATATATATACCTTTATGGAAAAATTGTAAGATCCTTAAGAGAGTAAGGGGGATTTCCCCTCTCCTTCACATAATATAAAGTGTGCTCTTGGATCTGAATCTCTTATACTCTCTCTTTCTTATACACAAATCTTTTAATCTCTCTAAATCTCTGTTTCTAATCTAAGATCATACTAGTTTACATCAGACCTCTCCCTCATTAGCTCAAGCTCTCATTTCGCCCTAAAGAATTGTTCTTCACCACCACAACCTTAATCTCTAAATTCCAACATGGTATCAGAACAAGGTTCATCAGAACTTGGTGTCTAGCTTCCGCAAATCATCACAAGTTCATCCTCATCACAGATCCAAACCATAGAAGTCTTGTCCAACCTTGGTTCTCTCTCCTCAATAAGAAGGTGTATGAAGCCATGGTGGTTCTTCCTGGTCGCTCCTCTCCTCTCATGTCCATTAAAGGCATGTCCTATCTCTTGCTCAAGCTGGTTCCTTTCAAGAAGAAAGCTCACTCCTTGTTCATGAAGATGGCGACTTGGGAAGGTGAAGAAAGGTGGAGCCTTTTTGTGTTGTGGGTTCAAGAAGGCAGTAATGAATCAGGAGGGGCACTGTTGGGTGACAACTCAACATCTCCAGTCCATCAAAATGACATGACAAGTTGCCTAGGAGACTCAAGGAATCAGCTAAGATTCCTTGGTTGTAAGCTAATCTTAAACCTTCTTGATATGAGCTTGTGATTATATATGGCTGTGGTTGAGTGATATGTTGCAATCCGAGGGTTCTTTTGCTTGATGGTTCACAAGAAGTGGTCTTAGTCTATCATCAAGCCGAGTTCAAGAGGAAGATCTTGTCCATTGTGAAGAGAAATAGGAAGTGTCTTGTGTGTAGAGGCTGGTTATAAGTATGCGCAGACCTGAAGGTTGTTGAGCTCCTGGTCTAAGACACACAAGAAGGCAGGGTCATCACCTAAGCCTAGAGGAGGCCGGTGACCTGAAGGTATTGAAGCTGAAGGTAATGGTCAATCGATTGACTTAAGCGCAGCTGTTGGAAGTGGTGTGCTCCCTGTTTGAAGTTCATTGAGGCTCACTGTCAAGCTTGTACCTATACTTAGTCAAGCTTGAGCTGGGGATTCAAGTAAGCTACCAGAAGACCGTCAAAGCTCAATGACCTGTGTTCCTCAAGGCCATTGCAAGCTGATGATCTTGAAGGGATCCAGCCGAAGTGGAGGGAAGAAGAAGGTCACTCAAAGAAGTGGCTGAGGTATCTCCTCAGTGCAATGGTGATTAAGTAGAGGATTTAAGCATCAAGTCTGAAGAAGATGGAGGTGCTCTCCACAAGGATTATCATGGAGTTCACATGCACTCAACATCAAGCTTGGACCTTCCATATTCTCGGTCTCAAGCTTGAGGGGGAGTGTGAATGAGCTTCTTATGATCTGAGAGAAGTGTTACGAAGTGGAGTTGAAGTGGAGGTCCCCAGCCATCTAGAACCCACTACAAAGAAACATCAACATGGACAGCAACAACTTGGTGTTAGAACAAATGGCCATCAGAGACTACTTGACAAGAAGATCAGGTGGAGCTGATTGGAATGCTATGGATCAGCCCAAGTTAAGGAGTTAGAACAGTTACCTTCAGTGGGGAAGCTATGAATCAGCCCATAGCACGTGTGCTTGCACCTGGTTGATGAGCTTATGTGATAAGAGAAGGGGCTTAAGAGCTCAACAAGTACCTTACTTAGATGCTCAGGGTGATAAGAAGGAGCTAGGCGTGTGGTCTGACCTGATAGAGAAGGCAAGAAGCCATGAGAGAAGGGAAGACACAAGCCAGTTCATAGATGAGGTCCGAGAAGGAGTGGTGATGTGCAATGAAGTGAAGATCAACATTGCATCACATGTTGAGGCCATGATCCAGGGTCTTTGGTGTCCATCACACTGATGAGAACACAAAGACCCACTGGCCAATCCATAGGCCTTGAAGGCTCTATACTCTTTTCCTTATAAGGTCAAGCTTGTAAGGTTTTTAATGAGGGAGTTCTTCAAGGTTCCAAGCTTGACTTAGGGTCTCTAAAGTCAAGTTTGAGGGGGAGTGTTAACTTGAAGAAATAGGTGGAGTCAAAGGTTGAGAATGTATAAGGTTCTTCCTTGCCATAGTGAGAAAGATACTAGATGGAAAAGAGGCAGTGGCTAGTATCTGGATAAGATTCAAATGAGCCTTAGACCAGCCAATCATGCTTCAACCCCTTTTTGACCAGATTCAAACTCACTCCATCCTAACCATCCATTCTTCAAGTGATTTATAGCCTTTAGATTTAGGTTTGTTGTTTCCAGATTGTAAAAGCTTATATATATACTTTTATGGAAAAATTGTAAGATCCTTAAGAGAGTAAGGGGGATTTCCCCTCTCCTTCACATAATATAAAGTGTGTTCTTAAATCTTAATCTCCTATACTCTCTCTTTCTTATACACAAATCTTTAATCTCTCTAAATCTCTGTTTCTAATCAAAGATCATATTAGTTTACATCAGACCTCTCCCTCATTAGCTCAAACTCTCATTTCGCCCTAAGGGATTATTCTCACCATCACAACCTTAATCTCTAAATTCCAACAATTATTGGCGAAAGATCTGGTAAAGCCTTGAGAACGGACCTCACGGGACCCTACGCATCACTCTACTATCACATTTGGGACTTGAAAACGACATTCAGAGCTTCAGTTCTAATTTTTAGTTTTTAGAAGAAAAAATATATTGTAAATTCAAAAGGTTTAGGTATACGTAACTAACAGTCTTGGATGATAATAATACTAGTAACTCAAACAAAAATTCCAACCGTTAAAGTTCTCGTGCCGACAAAAAATATTACTAATTATGGACGGAAAAGTATCGTGGATCTATGTAGAAACATGTCACAAAAAACAATCGTGGATCTAAGTAGAAAACATCGCTTTGAATACAATCTGGCTGATGCCCCAATTTGAAATGGTAGGTGAACTTTGATTGCGAATTAAAGTTCGAGAAGGCAAACTGAGCATTGACTTCCAAGCGGTAATAGTGAATCGACATATATAAGCACGCAGCTCATGCTTGACTATGGGTTATCGGATACATATATATCGATATTGAATCATGCATCACACAAATTATATTATAATTCTTTTATTTTTTAGCAGTCAAACACACCACTATCCAGTTTAATTATATTATTTCTAACTCATTTCCATATTTATATTTATACTAAACCTTACAGAAAAAGGTATTCTAGCCTCCTTTTATTGTCTCCTCCAAAATAGATATTGATGTTGTTTTCTGTATACTCTCTCCGTTTCTAAATCAATGTTATTTTTACATATTTTTACACATATTAAAAAAGTGGTGGAAATATATGTACGATGTTATCAATTATATTTCCTTAACCAATAGTATTTAAAATAAATAAAATTAATGCAGTTTTCAATTAATTTTTAACTAAAATAAGTATAATTTGCATTAAAAATTAAAAATTGTAAAGTGACACTACAAGAAAACACGTCCTTTACTAGGACGGGTTTTCCTCGTTATTTTCTAGTATAGGGCCCTTTACTAGGAAATAACAAGGAAACGTGTTTCGTCGAAAGACGTTCATCGTAAAGCATATTTTCCTCATAATTTCTTAGCTAATTTACGAGGAAAAGTTTCCTCGTAAAGGCGTGGAAAAGGTTTCCTCGTAAGCTCCACGTAGACTTTCCTCGTAAGGGCATAGTAAACTATTTCCTCGTAACCTCGTAGTAGGTTCTTTACGAGGAACTTGCTAGGAAAGTTTACGAAGAGTTTACTTCGAAACTTTTACGAGGATTTTGCTTCGAAACAATTTTTTCCTATTTAAAAAAAAAATATTTATAAATTTAAAATTATATATATTAAAAAAAATTAAAAAAGCAAATTATAAATAAATAATAAATAACAAAATATTTATAAATAACTAAATAATATACAATTAATAAGTTTTTAAATTCATAATATACAATTAAAAACTAAAAAAAAAACTAAAAGGGACGCTGCTGATCTTGAAATTGGTGCACGAAGTCGTCGTCTCCAATGTCGGATGGCGGCTGTGACTGAGATGGTGGAGGCTGTTGGGATGGAAGGGCTCCGCTTTCCCGTCTCTGACGCAACATCTCCGCCACTTGCGGGTTTCCAACCGCCATAATTTCGAGGATATCTGTGAGCATACTCACATGAGTCTGCGTCGCCTGCAACTCCGTCCGCAGCTGAGCATTGACATCGGCTTGTTGGTGAACATAAGCCGATGTCACTGCGGGGACATCGTTAACCGAGCCAATCCCGACAACACGACCCTTTTTCCTCGGGACGACCTGTAAATAAAAATATTAATATATAACGTAAGAAAAAAATTAAATAAATAATAAAAATTAATATATTAAAACAAATTATTTACCTCCTCGTAAATCTTATCCACTTCAAGAGTGGATAATACGACCGGAGCCCCAGTCTGCTGAGTCAACTGAGTCTGGTGCTCGTCAACTCGGGCAGCAACCTCGTTGTAGATCCGCTTGGAAGCAGGATCTACAAACTGCCCACTCTTCCTCCGGTGGGTCCGCTCGTAAAGGTCTTTCAGAGATGGAAGAACTCCTGTCTCTTTAGCCTTAATTTTTTTTAATTAAATATTAATTTAGAATATTAGAATATTCATATAAAGTAAAAATTAAATAATTATAAAAAAATACCATGTCTAGACGAACTCCCCCGTGAGGTTTTCGGCCCGTGGTGTGAAGCATCTTCGTGTTGCCATGCTCGTCTGTGGCCATGCGGTTCTCGGAGTTTGTCTGGGAGGTTCTGATCGAGTCCGGCAACGCCCAATATCTGATGAGGCCATCCCACACCGTGGTTGTGAGGCAATCGGGTTTCCCGCGCTCGTAACCGTCCACCTGATTTAAAATAATTAGAATTAAAGTCAATAACATATATATTTTTAAAACTATAATATATTATAATTTTTAAATTTATAGCTTAAAGTTGCCCTTCCAGTTGTAGACAATGTCGCACAATCGTGCTTTTGCCTTGGCCTCGAACTCTGACTTCACCCGCTGGTGAATCCCAATAGACCAACGGTATTTTTACTACAACCAGAAAAAATAAAAGACGGATTAGTTCAATAATATTTATAATTTTAAATGATTAAAAATAAATTAAATTGATTTACTAAACTTACAGCGAACGATTTGAACCACGTCTTTTTGGTGTGGCTCGCCGTCAGCTTCCAGTTTGGAGCTGCATCGGGAAAGTATCCCTTGATACAGTCTGTGACACTAGATCCGACAGAATTGTCAAGACCAAACCTGGAAAGACAGAAAATAAATCATTAATTAGAACATATACCATAATACTTTTTAAAAATTAATAAAAATTTTTAAAAATTAAACCATAACATAATACGTTTTGGCCGTCCCGTCGGAGAGGATCTAACTCTGGCAGCCCTTCTCTGCCTGGAAGGGCCAAGATATCCTCCACCGTGTACATCGCAAATGGTGCGTTCGGCGGCACCTGCAAGTCAGGATGAATCCCGACCGGTGGAGGAGGCGGAGGAGGTGGCTGCTGAGACCGGGATGCCGTAAAACCTCCCTGAGTCTCGGGAACTCCCGAAGATGAACCACCGGGAGCTGACGAAGACGAACCGGGCCCGAATAGATCTCCATAATGAATCCCCTGATCTACAGGCCTCCTGGACTGAGCAGCAGCAACTTTGCTCTTTCTAACCATCTAAATTTAAAAAAAAAAAAACAGAAAACATTAATTCTCGTATAAATTTGTATAATTTTAAAAAACAGTTAAACAAACGTAATCTAAATTTCCTAATAGAACCAACTAATCTAAATTCCCTAAACTAACCACCTAATCTAAATTCCCTAAACTAACCACCTAATCTAATCACCTAACTAAGAAATAGAGAGTACCTTAAGAGAATATGGAGAGGAGGTTACTATGACTGAGAAGTCGGATTGCTCGTGTATATATAAGGAATTTTGTTTCCTCGTAAAGCCCTAGTAATGTTACTAGGGCTTTACGAGGAAACAGCTATGCCCGTGTTTTCATTTCCTCGTAAGGTCCTAATAAGGTTCTAGAAATAATATTACTAGGACTTTACGAGGAAACATCTTTACGAGAAAATAGCTATGCCCGCGTTTTTTTCCTCATAAAGTCCTAGTAATGCTTACGAGGAAATAGCTATGCCCGTGTTTTCTATTACTAGGGCTTTACGAGGAAAGGATTTGTAAATCCCTAAACTCGAAACCCCAAACCCCAAACCACAACTTCCTTAACTTATAACCTCTTCTACAACTAAACTTCTAACCTCTTCTACACCTAAATCCCAAATTCATTTATTTATTAAACAAGCTTAAAACATACGTAATTCAACTCATTTTTTGTTATTAAGCAAACTTATAAAACATACTTAATTGAAATTGGTTTTTGTGATTAAACAAACTTATAAAACATACATAATTCATTCGGATACATTCTCATAATCCGTAGAAACATCATCATTTTCGGCAAACTCGTCCTCAACACCGTCGTCCGTTGNACAAGCTTAAAACATACGTAATTCAACTCATTTTTTGTTATTAAGCAAACTTATAAAACATACTTAATTGAAATTGGTTTTTGTGATTAAACAAACTTATAAAACATACATAATTCATTCGGATACATTCTCATAATCCGTAGAAACATCATCATTTTCGGCAAACTCGTCCTCAACACCGTCGTCCGTTGAGTGATCATGGACATCTTCGTATTCACGATTATGCGGATCAATGAGTAGGATGTCATCAATTTCTGCTTCAGGTTCCTTGATTTCATTGGTGTTTTCTTCTTGCAATGGTGGTTCTTCTCCCTCGATTATCCGTCCTCGAGGTGTCACTTTGATAACAGCTAGCCAGTTTATTCCCGTTGTAGTAATCCGAGGGTATGGAATGAAGCTAACTTGATCTGCTTGGGAAGCTAATATGAAATGCTCGAATTTGTTGTACCTGCAAAAATTAAGACAACGGAGAAATTATTAGTTCTCAGAACATGCATGTACATATGTCAAAAAAGAATTTGTTGTACCTTCGTCCACCATTGACGTCAACTACACCGTTCTTGTTAATCCGAACACCTCTGTTGACGACGGGGTCGTACCACTCACACTTGAAGATGACGCATTTCAAACCCATACCTGGGAATTGAACTTCATAAATCTCCTGCAAGATCCCGTAGAAATTTGTTTCGCCTTTCACACATATTCCATAATTACTTGTCCCCCGGTGTCTACCATAGTCATAGGTATGAAAAGTATAGCCTTGGGTGAAATACATCGATGATGTAGTGACCTTTGCAACTGGACCTTGGAGTAATTCGCGAAACCATGCGGGATACTGAGGATCGTCATAATCAACCTGCAACAAAAAGTAATATAACTAGACATATTAGACTTACTTTGTGGTAATGTATGCATAAAATTTAAGTAATAATAAATACTTGTTTCCTCAACCACTTGATAAAGTGTTGATCTTTTCTTTTGTCTAACTCAGGTGTCGATATACCAGGTATTGCTTCCTCGACTTGAGTCACAAATTGGCTGTAAAATCATATATGTTATGTTATATATTTAATATTGAAAATATATGTATATATATATATATAAGTGTGTATGGTTATATATTTACCTTTCAAAATAAGCAATCAACGGATGCTCGCAATTAAGAAGAATATAAAGGTGTGCACTATGGACGTCTTCATCACTCGACCACCAAATCTCTTTTAATTTCCCACCCAATCGCCCAATTTGACAAAAGATGTCTAGAACATCGTCTTTCATATATGTTGGCACAACACCACCATCATCATATCTTCTTAGAGCTCGTTTCCTTGTACGTACTTTCGGTGCAAAGTAGTACGATGTGAAATGTGATGTTTCTTCCATCAAACTTCCCGCAACAATAGAACCTTCAACTCTTGCTAGGTTTTTGGCTTTTCCTTTCAAAGTTTTCATGGCCCTTTCATACTGATACATCCATCCATAATGCACAGGTCCAAGAAGTAATGCCTCATACGGGAGGTGGACAACTAGGTGTTCCATGACGTCGAAAAAAGTAGGCGGAAATATTTTCTCCAAGTTGCAGATTAAGACACGGATGTTTTCATAAAGTTGTTGGACAACTTCCACTTTAAGAGTGCGGGTGCTCAGATCCCTAAAAAATGCTCCAATTCCTATATATTTACAAAAACAAACATTATCCACATTAGTATATATATATATGTATAATCATATCATCGTATTATATTAATTAATTACCTGAAAGTGCTTCATGTACTTTTGCCGGTAGTAGCTCCGCAAACGCAAAGGGAAGTAGTCGCTGCATGAAGACATGACAATCATTGCTCTTCATCCCGGAGAACTTTTGCCCTTTCTCAACACATCTTGAGAGATTTGAAACATACCCATCAGGAAACTTCACTTCTGAAGCCACCCAGTTGAACAACGCAGACTTTTTTTCTGATGACAGTCTGAATATTGGTACTGGAACTTGCCCATTGCTTTTTATATGTAGCTCACTCCTTGAGCAGATATCGGGTAAGTCTAACCTCGATTTTACGTTGTCTTTCGTCTTCCCTGGGACGTTCAATATAGTGTTCATGATGTTCTCAAAAAAGTTCTTCTCTATATGCATCACATCGAGGTTGTGGCGCAAAAGAAGATCTTTCCAATATGGCAATT
>CAKOAT010281821.1:59690-78283 GCA_932364175.1 Eruca vesicaria subsp. sativa | reverse complement strand
TCTTTTTGTGCCAATTGTGCTGAACACCATAAAAATCAGGCATATTACTGGGAACATGCCAATTCCCACCACGAGGAGCTGTTTCTAGAGCACAGTAGTAATCGATTTGCGCTTCGATTTGTTCTCCAGTTAAATATGGAGGAGGAGTGTCTCTGACAACCCTTTTGTGCCTGAACAATTTCTTGTTTCTTCGGTATGGAAGAAATCGACGGTGACAATCGAACCAACTAGTCTTCTTACCATGCTTCAACTGAAACACATCTATCATTCCATTACAATATGGACAAGCTAATCTTCCATGTGTAGTCCACCCAGACAACATACCATATGCAGGAAAGTCACTTATGGTCCAGAAAAGCATCGCTCGCATCGTAAAGTTTGTTTTCGTTGAACAATCATATGTCCTCACCCCTGTTGACCACAAATCTTTCAACTCTTTTATCAATTGTTTGGAGAAAAACGTCGAGAGATCTTTTTGGATGTTTTGGACCAGGTATTAATATGCTCATGAATAGAAACTCTCGTCACATGCACATCTCCGGTGGCAGGTTATACGGTGTAAGAAAGACCGGCCACAATGAATATTGTCTCCCAGACATTCCAAATGGACTAAATCCATCAGTGCATAATCCAAGATACACATTCCGGCTATTGCTAGCGAAATGTGGATGTACATTGTTAAAATGTTTCCAGGCTATTGCATCTGATGGATGAGTCATCTCTCCATCCGTCTGAGTATGCTCGGCGTGCCATCTCATCCCTCCAGCAGTCTCCTCAGATTGGTACAATCTTTTCAATCTGTCTGTGATTGGTAGGTACCACATCCTTTGGTACGGTACCCTATTGCGCCCTCGACCTTGCGGTTTGAATCGTGGCTTCTTACAAAATCGACATTCNCATTACGCAAATGATCAACCGGTTCAACCTGATTACTACTGCTACCTTCATTCCTACAACTAGCATCTTCTCCATGTTGATACCAAATATAATAATATGGCATGAAACCTCTATTTATTAAATGCTTCCAAACATTTTCACGAGGGCCTAATTTGCTATTGCAGCATTTCCGACAAGGACAGAACATCTTACCACTTTCATGTGTGAGTGGTGTAGAATCTGCTTGATGCATAAACGTCTCCAACCCTTCCAGAAATTCTTTCGTCACCCTCCCGTTATTATCTCTGTGTGAATACATCCACTGCCGCAACTCGAAAATATTTTCCGGACCGGACATTTTTTTGTGTTTGATCAAGCTTATAGCTGATTTTTTTTTGTGTGTTTCAAATGAATCACATAAGGTGGTATTTATAGAAATTTTTGAATCTGAGCATTTACTAGGAAATTGCTAGGAAAAGTAGGTACAAATCACGTTTTTTATTTAAATTCGATATTTCCTATCCAGTTCCTCCTAATTTCGTAGTAATAAACCGTTTCCTCCTAATTTCGTAGTAAACTTTTACTATAAGTTTACGAGGAAAGTCTTTACTACGGCTTTATGAGGAAAATTACTTTTTCCTCGTAAGTTCCTCGTAAAATTACTAAGGTCTTACGAGGAAAACGTTTTCTCGTAATTTTACGAGGATCTTACGAGGAAATTTGCTTTCCTCGTAAACTCGAAGTAAGGCCTTAGTAATTTTTAGGAGGAAGATTTTTCCTAGTAAATTTCCTAGTAAAGGCTTAGTTTTTTTGTAGTGAATGATTCTTCTCGCATTTGATATGGAAACTTGCTTAACCAGGATGTTAAATTAATTAAAAAAAATTGTTTAACAAATAACATGAAGTTCATTAGTGATCATGGACTTTTCATTGTCTTCAATTTTTCAGTGAATTCAGTAAATATGAATGATTTTAGGGTCAACAAGAAATTGTTTTATGCAGTCGGATGAAAAATACAACACTTGAAAACACTTTTTACTCGAAAATTGCATATGGTCTGTCATTGTATCTCTCACATGCAAATAAGACAGTAAATCGAATCAATTTCAAAAATAGAAAGTATATATGCATAGCCATAATAATATCTGAGACAATTAAGATGGTCTTCTCTTACAAATTCTACATTAACTAGATCTTTTGGCCGCGCTACGCGCGGCTAATCTATTAAACAAAATTTTCAATCATGTTGTTTATATATATATATATTTTGTAACATCATGTTCTTTATATATATAATATATTGTATAATTAAACTTATAATTAAAAACATAAGAAATAGAATGCTAAATTAAATAGAAAAGATAACGATTGACAAAATCATTGTAGTTAATGCAAGTTTCTTATAAATAATATTAATAATGAACAATTTCTTTTAAAAAGTTTATATTTTTCTAGTTTTTTTAACTGAATCCTCATTTTATTTTTAGTACAAATAACTTACATAATAATTAATGTAATATTTTAATATGTAGTTTTAATTATTTTCTATCGTCAATATGTTGGTAGAAAATAATCACTATCAAAATCTGAAAACTAAGTATATAAAGTGAATTGACTTTTGTAAAATTTAAAATTATATTATAGAAATTTAAGATGGTCAACATTTTGTTGTTATGAATAATGTTTATTTATTATATTTATTTATAAAATGGATGATATTAATTTATCTTTGCCATCAATATTTTCAATACCAAACCAAACATTAACTTGACATTGCAATCAGGTCAATGGTAACACCAGTCCAACTGAGTTGTAAATTTTATTTTATTTTAAGTTAAATATCTATATATATATATATGTATAAGTATAAAATTATTTTATAAGACTTTTTATCCTTGTTTAAAGCTACAATGATATGGAAATAAAATATTTTCTCTAGCAAAAAATATCACAACTTGGAAAATTCAATATTTTTAATGAAAATATTAATTATATATTTTTGAAGAAATTAAAAATTTACATCCCAATAGTTTGGATTCTCCTTTTATTATTTACGAAATATAGAAAATATAAATTATGTATATACTTAGATAGAAAGACAGATTAAAATTTAACAAATTTTCAATTATTATAATTAAGGAAAATATTACATAATTCTAAATAAAAAGTATGGAGCTCGAAAACAAAAAGAAGAAAACCTATTATAATTTATTTTCGTCTGCTTTAGCTGAATGATTTTAGGTTTGTGTAACACTATTTTTAAATAACACATATCTCTTACTATCTTGATCCAAAAATTAGGAAGTAATAAAATCGAGAAATAACGTAGAAAAGAATTGAAATATTAGAATAAAACTGTAGAATTAAAAAATTCAAAATATAATATACAACTGAATAAAAATCATAACAAAACCATTTAAATAATAATTAAAATTAAAAACTGAATAAATTAAAATATATCATTTTCGTATAGCAGGGTGATAATCTCTATCGGTGAAAGACACAAGAGCAGGCCGTTTAGAGTCCGGATCGATGTGGAACATCTTGGCAACATCAGGGTTCACTGTTTGATAAAAGTTCACATCGTCATCAGCTTTGGAAGCAGCAGCGAGTTGATCATGCTCAGCACCCACCAAAGAGTTCATGTAACCCAAGACGACTTTGTTCCCAGAAGTCAACACTTTCTCAGCATCATCCAACGTGATTAGATTATACCCACCAGGACCTATCTTCTTCTTCAACTATGTCACTATCGTCTCTCTGCATCACAAAATTAGTAACCTTTAACCACATCAATACATATAAAACTCTAAAGATTCGAACTTTCAATAGAAAAAAAACACTAAAGATCTGAACTTTCAAATACAAATCACACTAAAGATTTGAACTTCAATAGAAATCACAAATAAGATTCGAACTTTCAATAGAAATCACACTAAACAAAGCTCTCTTGAACTGGCCATGGAGATGTGCTATACGCAGAAGAATGATTTGTTTCTTGGTAATTGAAGCTGAAGCTCACTGTCTGCTTCTTTTTGAGACCAGGAAACATCCCACTGAACAGATCCGCTAAAAACAACCAAGCTCAACAGTGACTCTTAAATCAGGAAATATAAAAGAAAAAAACTGATCTTAACTCATAATAGATGTAGACCAAATACAAAATTTACAAAAGCTTTGTGTTTCTTTTATTGTTATAAATAGCAGTGGGTCTTGAGGAACGTTGAAAATTATAATAACAATAACGTTATGAGACATCACTCACATCAAACTATACTATAAGATATTCACAGGAGAAGCATCTGGTCGGAGTCACTCTGTTGGAACAGCATTAGGTTGAGTTTGGCAATGTGAACGATCATCTAACAGTATGTAACTTCGATCTAACCAGAAGGACACGCTCTGAAAGATCTAAAACCAAAAGTACGAGCTCCGAAAGATCCTCTAAACAGTATGAAGATGATTAGCTCTAAGATCAATAAAATTGCAGGCTCAGCAGGTGGAACGGTACCAGGAAGCTTTCTTCTTGCTGCTCTTGCTCATCTCTGGTTTGAATCACAGGTGGTCTGGCTGATTTCAAAGGCTTTTGATCAGGAAAGGCTTTGTATATATCTTGTTCCTATGTAAAACACAACAGCCAGAAACGTTGGTTATAGCAAACATATAGTAGCAGAAGCAGAAGATGGTGATGTATAAGACGTTAGGATGCGATTGGGACACTACATTTTAAAATTAAAGCATTGAGGTCACTCAGAGACAACAAACTTTCAAATTTGGAATATAGATCTTACCAATAGGAAAGCCACTTTCATACTGATAAGCACAGTCATCGAAATGGAGTTGGATCTTTCTAATAGCTTGGTTTCCACGGCCAACAACCAGCAAAGAACAGCTGCTTCCAACATAAACAACATCGAAATCATTTGAAAACTTTGCATCTTCACTCGGACCATCCACATGACCTCCTCACCCACGAACCATTTTCCCCCCCAGCAATGATTGTGACTCCTGCCATCACAATAAAATCTGAGATAAACCAAGCAAACACTTATCCCAAGGGTAACCACAAAACATCAGGGAACAAATACATGCTTCACTGATCTTCCTGATAGCATTATTCACAGTATCTGCAACATAGATACTCTCTTTATCATCCACAGTAAGCCCTTTTGGATTGTTCAACCTCGCGTCTCGTAATCTACCGTCCACATGACCAGGATATCCTTCAGGTGAGCCAGTAAGAAGCCTTGTTCTGCTATCTGCCACTATGCAAATGTTAATGCTGCAGTTAAAAGCATTGACTTGTACTCTTGACCATCTAATAACACTTTCTTTAAGTCCCCATTAAATCATAAACAAAGAAGCGACAAAGAACCAGCAAAATCTCCTGATTTTCAACGTATTGCCATATAGAGCAATAAGTATAAGTCCATGTGCAACAGTGTTAAGCCAACAGATGAAGAAGCCATGCTGAGCCACACCCAAAGGTCTTAAGCTAGCATCGGAGATTTGAACAGGTCTTATCATCGACCTTAATCTGAAATGTTATTTCACGTGCGACGCATGTTGGTTAGAAGCTCGACCAAAACACACAAAACATAGAGAGAGAATTAGCAAGTGTCAGATCATATTCTTGTAGTTTTTAATTGATAGGTATTTTATGTTGTTGTGTTTGCATTTTTATGACCAAAACACACACAACATAGAGAGAGGATACCAAGTACGAAAGCTACCTTATCCCTTCTCTCTCTCTAGGCTCTCAAAGGAGATTTCAGATCTCCCTCTGGTCCGGCGTCGCGTGTGTGCATGAGCGCCGCGTGAGTGCCCGGCTCCGGCGGGTCCTTCTCTCCTCTCTTCCTCGGTTTATATTTGCCTCTCGTCTAGTCCATGAAGGTCTCTCCGCCTTGTTGAGCTTCTGAGTTTGCGATTTTGAGTTCGCTGGTCTTCCTCTGCGAAAAAAAGAAAGGTTTGTGCTCTCTTTGGAAGCTCAGCGCGTAGTAGCAGCGGTGGCTGGCAAGTGGTCGTCGTATAGGGTTGGAATTGGATCGTTTTCCCTTTCAGATCCGCTCCATTGCTGTTGTCGTTTGATGATGCTGTCTGGTTCGACTCTGCTTCTGCTTGCGGTGGTTTCTGCTAGGGTGAGGTTTGTAAGATCGTGCGTAGAGTCATATCGAGTAACATAAATGATACGGCGGAAGAGGAAGCGCAACGAAGGATCGGAAGAAGACGATGGCTGACCTGGGCCAAATTCGAAGTCCAGAAAAACATAAACCAAAAATAGTAAAGCAGATGACGTGTATGTTTAAAGCAATCCGATTGGTTGATTAAAAAAGCACACGTGGACAGCCTAATATGCTCTCATATCGGGCTTTTAATAATAGTAGATTTGGGATCAGTTCCCTACCA
This sequence comes from Eruca vesicaria subsp. sativa, assembly GCA_932364175.1. NCBI lineage: Eukaryota > Viridiplantae > Streptophyta > Magnoliopsida > Brassicales > Brassicaceae > Eruca > Eruca vesicaria. Next base: position 72,001 of record CAKOAT010281821.1, on the reverse strand, counting down.
TAACGAAAATATAACAGCTCATGTGTCCGAATATTTTTTTATCTCCTAGGAATATGCTAAAGCCTAAAACGAGTTTTTGACCGTGAGTCCCAAAAACTCAACCAGACAGTAAAAACAAATTCGAAAACAAACTTTTTTATTTTAACTGAAAAACAAAACGGTGGGATGATAGAGAAGTAGATGCGAAAAACAAGAAGTCAAAGAGAGAAATAAACGGTGTCGTTGTCACAAGAATATACCACATAAAATAAAAGAATATGTCAAAGCAAAAACAGAAAGTGATCACGTATAAGTAAGCCTTGTGCTACGCTGCCTCTATTTCATTATTCACAACCATCATTCATCTTTCTCTCTCGCTNGGTGGGATGATAGAGAAGTAGATGCGAAAAACAAGAAGTCAAAGAGAGAAATAAACGGTGTCGTTGTCACAAGAATATACCACATAAAATAAAAGAATATGTCAAAGCAAAAACAGAAAGTGATCACGTATAAGTAAGCCTTGTGCTACGCTGCCTCTATTTCATTATTCACAACCATCATTCATCTTTCTCTCTCGCTCTGTCTCTACAGTTTCTTGAAAACACCAACAAAAAGTCTCTTCTCTTTCTCTGAGACAACCATTCAAGTGTTTGTCTGCGAGAAAGTAATTAAGCGCAGAAGAATAATACTCTTCATGTAAGTTTCTTCTTCATTAGTTTTGTGTGTTTGTGAATCTATTTTTTTTTTTATTGTTTAGATAAGAAATGAGGATCAAGCAGGCCTTTGGTTATTGTTTTCTTTTTTTCCTATTTCTCTTCTCAATCTCTGTTGTGTCTCGTAATGTTTTCAGTTCTACATGTTAACCTTTATAATCCATGCATTTTAAATGGCTATAGTCTTTGTTATAGAACTCAATACTAAAAGATGAACCCTGCTTAGCAATGTTAAATATATGTACCTATCATCTACCAAAGAAGCGTGAGTGAATTATTAGAGAATCCTTTTTTATGTAGGATTACCTATTTAGATAAATGTTAGGTTTTTTTTTTTTTTTGTGATCAACAGATAAATGTTAGTCTAATGAGATAATGATAACATTAGCTAAGATAAGCCTAAAATCTAATGTGATTACGTCGGCTAATCTTGTTGTATATAGATGGTTGTAACTTGTAAGGTTCATTCATCAATAATAAAAAGTTTACATTCATTATCAAAGTCTATCAATACTGAACGTGTTTTCTTACTGTATAAACGCAGAGGAAAACATAAAAGAGAGAGCAATGGCAGGAGATCAACTCAACGTACTAAACGCACTAGACGTTGCCAAAACGCAATGGTACCACTTCACAGCGATTATCGTCGCAGGAATGGGATTCTTCACCGACGCATACGACCTTTTCTGCATCTCCCTCGTCACTAAGCTTCTTGGCCGCATTTACTACCACGTGGACGGCGCAGCGAAGCCAGGAAACCTACCTCCAAACGTCTCAGCCGCGGTTAACGGCGTTGCGTTTGTTGGTACACTCACGGGCCAGCTTTTCTTCGGGTGGTTAGGTGATAAACTCGGGAGGAAAAAAGTTTACGGCATGACTCTAATGGTTATGGTCATCTGCTCAATAGCTTCAGGTCAGTGCGTGGCTCGAATCCACTCTAATTTTTTTTTTTAATATATAGTTAAATTTAAATCATATTATAATTATAAAATATGCTACTATAAAATTTCAAATAATAACAAATAAAATAGCTAATTTAAAATGATTTTAACATCTACTTTTAAATATATTTATTATAGGAATTAAATTATTTTTATGCCCACTAATTGTATTGTACTGGTCATGTTTCAGGTCTCTCCTTTGGTAACAAACCTAAATCCGTGATGACCACGCTATGTTTCTTCCGGTTCTGGCTAGGGTTTGGTATAGGCGGTGACTATCCTTTATCCGCAACGATCATGTCTGAATACGCTAATAAAAAGACACGTGGTGCGTTTATAGCCGCGGTTTTCGCCATGCAAGGGTTTGGTATCTTGACGGGAGGAATCTTTGCGATCATTATCGCTGCGATTTTCGAGGCTAAGTTTCCTGCTCCGGCCTATCAAGTCGATGCCTTGGCGTCCACGGTACCTCAGGCGGATTACGTGTGGAGGATTATTCTAATGGTTGGTGCTTTGCCTGCCGCTATGACGTATTACTCGAGGTCTAAGATGCCTGAGACGGCACGGTACACGGCTCTTGTGGCTAAGGACGCGAAGCTAGCGGCTTCGAACATGTCTAAGGTTTTGCAAGTGGAGATAGAAGCAGAGCATCAAAGAGTAGAAGAGATCTCTAGAGACCAGTCTAGACAGTTTGGCTTGTTCTCCAAGGAATTCATGAAACGTCATGGTCTTCACTTGCTTGGAACCACGAGCACATGGTTCTTACTTGACATTGCATTCTATAGTCAGAACTTGTTCCAGAAAGATATCTTCAGCGCTATTGGGTGGATCCCTCCGGCTCAAACCATGAATGCAATTCAAGAAGTTTTTAAAATCGCGCGTGCTCAAACCCTAATCGCCTTGTGCAGCACGGTACCTGGTTACTGGTTCACTGTGGCTTTTATTGACGTCATTGGTAGGTTTGCGATACAGATGATGGGTTTCTTCTTCATGACTGTGTTCATGTTCGCTCTCGCTATTCCTTATGACCATTGGACTCATAAGGATAACAGAATAGGGTTTGTGGTTATGTACTCGTTAACATTCTTCTTTGCAAACTTTGGACCTAATGCCACGACGTTCGTGGTGCCTGCTGAGATCTTCCCGGCTAGGTTTAGATCAACCTGCCATGGAATTTCAGCTGCTTCTGGAAAGTTGGGAGCAATGGTTGGTGCGTTTGGGTTCTTGTACTTAGCACAGAGTCCTGACAAGAACAAGACAGAACATGGATACCCTCCAGGGATAGGTGTTAAGAACTCGCTTCTTGTTTTGGGATTTGTTAATCTTTTGGGGATGGTGTTTACGTTGTTGGTACCTGAGTCTAGAGGCAAGTCTCTTGAGGAAATGTCTGGTGAGCATGAGAACAATGATAAGAGCAGCAGCAGCAACAACCAAAACAGCACGGTGTCAGCTGCATAGAGATTTTAAAAATACTTGTGTTATTTATTACTTGTATCTTGTTTACTTTATCTCTCTCTCTCTCTACAGATTTCTTATTACTAGCAGCTTAAGATGTTGTTATTTATGTCCACTTATTTATTTATCGTTAAATGCAATAGGATCTGATTCTTTTACATGTCTGTTTTGGTTGTTTTTAAGGTTCTTAGAACAATCTTTTTGTTCATTCATTGTAACAAATGAAAATGGAGGCAATGGAAAGTTTTTATGATGAAACTGTGTTCTTAGGTGTTCATTGTCACCATTGAACTAAAGAATAAATGTTAGTTCGGAATGAAGTGATAGAAAGATAACTCTATTAGAGATGTACATGAGATTGAAAGAGGGAATGAAATAGCATTGCTACAAAGTGGCTCTATCTCTGTATAAATGGGGCAAAACCAAAACTGACCTGTCTTTGTTTCTTAAGCCGTCTCTGTTCAATCTACAACCACAGTAGAGATCATTCACGGTCCTATCTGCAGGCACTCTAGTAAAGATGTTAAATTTGTTAAGACATCAATGAAATCAAGAGTAGAAACGAGAGCTTTGTTAAATAAAATACATGTAAGAAAGGACATTGATATTGGTCTGGGACTCTATACATATCTTTTTGAGTGGTAAAGAAAGTATATACATGGAGGAATACTAGACACAATATAATTCACTAGATGTGAATATCATCAACAATACAAATCAATATTTTGAACCTGAGATAAAAGAATCAACTTATGTGCATAAACTCTGACTGATATAGAGGCAGCTTCATCTGTGTTCAGAGACCAGCTGAAACCAAACCATGCAACGTTACAATTCCAATCAAGGTGTTGTCTTCATTGACCACCGGTAGAAACTGTACAGGCGATGGTGGTGACTCCATTTTCTTCATAGCTTCAACTGCCATTGTTTCCGGTCCAATTGTCCTCGGCTTCCTGTTTCCAAAACAATAGGTTCAACATACACACACCAATCTTTATATGATCTAAAGCAGAGCATACATCAATGTTTATACGATCCAGAGCAGGTTATTTAGATAATCTAAAGCAGAGAGCATACACCAATGCTTATAGGATCTAAAGCAGACCTTTTTTACGATCTAAAGCAGAGCATACACAAATCTCTATACAATCTAAAGCAGAGCATACACCAAGGTTTATAGGATCTAAAGCAGAGTACTTATACAATCTAAAGCAGAGTATACACCAATGTTTATAGGATATTTAGGATCTAAAGACTAAAGCATACAACAACGTTCATAGGATCTAAAGCAGATCATACACCAATATTTACAGGATCTAAAGCAGAGCATACACCAATCTTTATACGATCCAAAAGCAGAGCATACACCAATCTTTATCTGATCTAAAACAGAGCACACACCAATCTTGATACGATCTTAAGCAGAGCACACACCCATCATTATACGATCTAAAAGCAGAGCATACACACCAATTAACTCTCACCTGTTGCACATTTCTCCAACACTGAGTTTGAAGATACCTTCCCCACTCGCTTTAAGAGTCCGACGAAGATCACCATCCGTAAACGTACCAATCAAACGATGTCCTTCATCAACCACAAGCAAACACCCACACCCTTTGCTAGTCAGCTCCACCAACTGATCCATAATCAAGTCTCCTTCTTTACAAACCGGAAGCTCATCTTTCTTCTTCATCACATCCTTAACCTACACAACAAATATCCAAATCACACATACATTCAGAATCAAATCTAGAACCTTATAAAGTTCTCAACTTTATGATCAAACTCTAAAACCTTATAACGTTCTCAACTTTATGATCAAACCTTAAAAATCAAACTCTAAAACCTTATAAAGTTCTCAACTTTATGACCAAACCTTAAAACTCAAACTCTAAAAACCTTATAAAGCTCTCAACATTCAGACCAAACCTTAAAAATTCAAACTCTAAAACCTTATAAAGTTCTCAACTTTGAGAGACCAAACCTTAAAATCAAACTCTTCCCAATCCTTCCCGCAGGATGATTAGCTCCATACTCCTCCTTAGTCAAATTCCTCGCCGCCATCAACGCAACGGCGATCGTATCCCCAAACACCATCTGAATCGCCGTGGAAGTCACCGGAGCGAGATCAAACGGACACAACTCCCTCTCCAACGGCAAATGCACGTTCATATCGCAAAGTCCGGCGAGAGGGTTCCCGGGAACGGAGGTGAGAGAGACGAGGAAGACACCTCTGGCTTTTGCGCAGGGGACGAGGCGGAGAAGCTCCTTGGTGGCGCCGGATTTGCTGAAGAGGACGAGGACGTCGGAGGAGGAGAGGGAGGCGATGTCGCCGTGGAGGGCGTCGAGAGGGGAGAGGAAGGAGGAGGGGAAGCTGAGGGAGATTAGGGTTTGGGAGATTTTTTGGGCGACGAAGGCGGATTTGCCGACGCCGGTGAAGAAGACGGTGCCGGAGGTGGAGAGGAGGAGGCGGGAGAAGGAGAGGATTTGGGAGAGGGAGAGGTGTTTGAAGAAGTGGTTGAGGAGGTCTTGTTGGGATTTGAAGAGGGTTTCCAGGTTTTCTTTGGTGATGTCGAGGTGTGACGGTGGCAGAGATCCCATTGTTGATCTGAGAAAGCGGTTTCTTGATTTGCTATAGAGGAAAAACAGAGTGTGTTTTAATGGAGGAGACGGGGTAAATTGGTAAATGACTACTTTGTTTTGTTTTTGGGGTGATTGATTGAGTGAGCCTATTAATTAGAGTGTGTATTAATGGATACGGAGGGGTAAATCAGGACTTTGGTTGATAAGGATATTCATTTTGATTAGTTTGTCAATAAACAATTAGAAACGCAATTTAAAAAAGGATTTCGACCAAAAAAAACATAAACTTTGCACAAATTGCTAAAAAAATCTAAATATATTGGCTGGCCAAAAGAAACCCTGTTAACAGATAATTTAAACGTCGTTAAGTCGACGTTAATCTTGAACCCATGAAGTCGTAGTTAATAGGAGGGGGTTTACCACTTAGATAATGGACTTTACAATGTATTGACAAACATAATTCCTTTAACGTATAATATCCTAAGTTCTTAATAAAACATATACTTTTATTTGGTACTAATTAAATATAATTTTTTTTTGTAAAAACTTAAAAATATTTTTAAATTTCAAAAAATTGAAAATAAAGATTTTTATGATAAATTTAATTTTGAAACTAAAATTAAAATAAAATTTTATTTTTCTTCAAAAATATCAAAAATCAAAAATCTTGCAAAAAAATCATTTTTTTTTAATTCCAAAAAGTTTAAAAATTCAAAGTTTTCATTTAAAAAAAACGATTGCTAAAAAATTGAAATTAATTATACACACATAAAATATATCTACAAATTATAAATTAAAATTCTTAAAATAAATATTGTTTTAATTTTTAGTTGATACTTGTAACTTTTTTTTTGTATTTTCTTTGAATTTTTATTTTTAGAATTTAAAAACAAAAACTGAAAATTTTGGAAGTTTTTTTATTTTAAGAAAAAATAAAATTTTATTTTGAATTTTAACTTCAAAATTAATTTATAAAATAATTTCTTTATTTTTCATTTTTTTACAATTTTAAAGATCTTTTTAGAGAGTTTTTATATTCAATCACTACTAAATAAAACTAAATGTGTTAGTAAATCCCTTGAAAGCGCCTCTAGCCCAGTGGCAAAATACTTAGCCATTTGATTCAACCTACCTGAGTTCGATTTAACACGGTTATAACTGCTTGTTAACGGTGTGTTAAAATGGCGAGTCAATCGTAAGTTTCTTGATAAATTAACAAAGTTAACAAAAGTATAGGTTTCTTTTGGCCAGGCTTGAGTACATGTTTCTTTTGACAATTCGTGTAAAGTTTGTGTTTTTTTTTGCTGAATTCTCGGTTTAAAAATGATTTGGTTATATGCATATTATGTATAGTTAATGTGGTGATGTCTGTTATGTTTGCTAAGTTTCTTAAGATGGGGGCTATTAGGAGGAGAATGGCGAAGCCAACAATATATTTACGTTTCCTTACTATTTTGATTAATTTGTTCTTTTTGTTTAACCAAATGCATTTCAATTTAGTCATTTTTATATAACTAGTTTTGTCTAAGAAATAAATAATAGATTATTCTAAAAATGCATGTGAAATTGTTAAAGATAGAAGTGAAGAATACTAGAAATTCAATGACCTGAAATTTCTCCTGAAATTTCTCTCATTTTCCCCTTATTTCAGTATATTTATAGAAACCATTGGTTAAACAAGAAAAAGGTGGATTAGCATGATTGATTTTAAAGAAGGTGGTTGATCCAATTTTATAAGTCAGCACATACGCATATATATATATAGTCCATATAATTTTTAAGATCTATAAATTTTACACAAATTTAAATGCCAATAAACTCCTCCCCCAAAATAGATTTTGAAAATTTTGATTGTGATCTTGTTGGGAATTTAGTGAGAATGTTTAGGATATTAAAACATTAAAACCTATTGAAAAAATAGAAGTAATATATAATATTTATTGTGTAAATTTTTAAAACACCATAAAACAATTTCTTATAGCCAAAATAGCCCGAGAATCAAAATAAATTTCATTAGAAGACGAAAAAATCTAAATTACTTTAATAAATAATAAATTTAATTCAATAAATTTTTTTAAATTTTTTTTTATGAAAATATTTTTTTAGCTTTTATTTATACTCTAAATATTATTTAGAATAATTATATATTAATTAATCCAAAGACATATGTGTAATTCTTTAAGATAAAAATGGACATTTTACTTTTTGAAAGTTATTTTGTGATAAAATATTAGAATTTATGCAACATGCACATTACTTTTCTTGTGGAGATGAAGAAATTTTAATTTTGGAATTATTACTCCCTCTGTTTCAGTTTAATTGTCATTCTAGGTTTTTACACAAAGATTAAGAAAACATTTAATTTTACATATTTTCAATATAAAAACACAATTACCAATACACCTAACCACTTTTTAACCAATAGAAAAATAGATTATCATATAAACCTAATAAATTTTGTCTCGGAACTCTAAAATGACACTTATTTTGAAACAATTTTTTTTTCTACAATGACATCTGATTCGAAACGGAGGGAGTATTAACTATAATTGTGGTCAATGACTACTCGTAATTAATCAATTGTTTGAGGTTTAACACATGGTGAATTTGGTAACATTTCATATGTTTTATTAAAGATTGACTAAAATATCGACCACATGATTAGACTTTAAAATCTAATCTATTAAAATAGAAGTATAAATATAAATTATCTCTTAAATTTGCAAGTTATTTACACGCTAATGTCATTGATGTATTAACTTAACCTATAATTAAGTACCATCCCTTATATATTAATTGAGAATCATTTAAAAAGTTGTAACCTTAAGTTTGTAATAATTAAAAATAACCCCAATCCTATGTGGCATAGCTCTTTGGCTTTTATTTCAAATTCCAAGGATTCTAGAGCATGTGATATAATGTATAGTTTAAAATTTATACTCTCTAGCAATATAATATTTCGTAGGTTATAGTTGATCACATATATCAAATATTTATTATTTCGCATGCTTTCCTTAAATAAAACCTATGGAATTACCTAATGTGATTAAAACATATATATGACAATTAATGATTTTAAACAATAAAGATTTGATAACAATTTATATACTTTTTCTTATTTTGTTTATTTCTTTATTATTAAAATAAATTACACAATTACACTAATCATATAACAAAAATCTAGATTTTTTTTTTGTGTATGTTGTATTTCGAATTTTTTAAAATGAGTATAAATTACTAAAACTGTTAAAAGTCTCACATAAAATTTTAGGATCAAGGTTTTAATTTTTTTCTTTATTAAAATATAATGATTATAAGACCATATGAAGAAATAATTTTAATTTATATATACTTCATATCGTTTTAATTAAACTATACATCGTATGAAAATACATACTTATATTTTGATATTTGCATTGAACATATATTGAAAATTTAATATTTTAATTTTAAAATATGTAAATTTTTTTTAAAAATGATTATAAATTATTGAAACTACAAAACATCTCAAATTAAAATAAAATTCTTTAATGTAAAGTTTTGTTACACAAATATGCAAATAATCATAAAATCATATGAGTAAAAACCTCATTTAATAAATATTCATATTAAAAGTGTGCTATATTAATATGTTTATATCATTTAAATTTAATTATATATCATATACAATATATAAGATTGATTATTTTGATTTATTTACCCTAATTGCGAATAAACAAGAGTGATAGTTAAATTTATATGCATACGCCATTTTATTACATAATAGTAACTGATTTCGTAGTTATTTAATATATACATTTATTATTTTATTATTTTATAATATGCAGAAAAATATAAAATAAATATAAATATTTATTGTGCATAAAGTGCAGATCTTAACCTAAGTATGTATCTCTTTAATTATTTTAAATCTTAAGTATTTTCTAAATCCCAGGTCAAAACAAACAAATGAAATGAGAACAAACTTCAAAATAAATAACCAAAAAAAGAAAAAAAAAGACAACAAAAGAAAAAAACTGAAGATAAATAGGATTGACACGTGAACGTAAAATTTTCTCAATACCATAATTAGTTTTAAAATTTTTAAATCATAATATAAAACTGAGTTAATGTTTAATTTGTTAATTTGTTAATTTTTTTTATTTTTTAAAATTATTATGGTTATGTTAAATCATTACCATAACTAATTTTAAATTGTTTATTTGTATTTGAAAAACTTAAAATATTGTTTTTAAAAATAATTTAAAATTTAACTTAATTTTTTATAAAATTATTTTTTTAAATTGTAAAAAATATAATTTTCTCATATTATTACACAAATAAATAAATTATATTAAATTAGTTTTGAAACTTATATATTTTAACTGCAAATATTTTACCAACTGCTTCTTAAGAAAGCATTTGAGAACTTGCTAATACTCTACCAATCAAGCCCAGTGACAGTCCGTTTATTTTCCATCGCTCGAACACTGAAAAATGAAAAGATAGAAGAAGTCGGGTCCATTAAATTCTAAGCTTTGATTTAGAGTTCTAATTACAATTGTTTCTGATCCTATGTATAGATAATTATATAAAAACCAAAATTTTAAAATGTCAAATACATATAAAAACAATAATATGTAAATTTTAAATTTGTCAATACTAAAATTTTATATTTTAATTACATATATTCACCCTGCGCAAGGCGCAGGTCTTATCCTAGTATAATATTGTTGAACAATCGCTGAACGAAGATACTGAGGTTTTAAAATATAACTGGAATATTTGGGCATTCAATGATCGAAATTAGAATTGAGTTATTTAAGTATAATAAAAATTAAAGAGTAAGATAATAATTTGTGTTTTTTTTAAATGAAAATTTTATCTTTTTGTTACAAACAAATAAATATTTTATATTAAACATTTTAGAAGTTTATTTTAGGAATGTTCTGATATTTTATTCAATTATCAACCTGATATGATAATTTGTTAATTATTTTAATTTTTATTTATTTATATTTTTAAATTTAATTTAGTATGATTCAAAAATATAAATGTCAACTCTATAGTTGTGATTATCTTTATCCATATTTAAATTGGCATATTCATATTTTTAATAAAATCGAATAAAATATTAAACAAACTTGATTTAAATTATTCATTTATCTTTGTTTGTATTTTTAATTAGATACCATCTATAATTCAACTGAAAATATTTAGTTAATAAAAATATAAATGAATATATAGTATTTTTACACTAAGTTAGTCGATGATGTATTTTTCAATGTTATACATGTGCATTTTCACCAAATTAATATAACTTATATCAATAAATCTGAGATCCTTACTATTTATTTTCATGGAACAAACCTAAATTTTTTAATATATATCAATAAATAATCTGTTTTCTTAAGTATACTCTAAATATATGCTCTAAAGACATCATTGCTGTTGATTTCTTGTAACCTAGAACCGCCATTACTACGGTCACTGGATTTTTTCTCCCTTCTCCATGTACTCAAATCCTTTTTTGGGGCTCATTTAATAATAAACATTTTAATCAAGAAAAAACAAGTTACATGTGGCAAAGAAAAAAAAAAGACATCAGTATTACTTTAGAAACTAAAAACCACATCATTAAAATAAAAAAGATATGTAATGGCATAAAGCATATGTCTCTATATATATATATATATATATATATATAGACTACTAAGACTTGTGGTTAGTCTTTTGCTAACACCAACATAGATAATGCCTAACCAAATCAACACATTTTTAAAATAAAACCATTCCACAATTTAGCTACTAGAATCATGCTATTGTAAACAGTTTTATAACTAAGATCTACGATCCGATATTAGAGAAACATAGAAAAACCCATAAATAAAACAACAATTACAACCCTTAAAGTCAGATCAATAAAGAACAATTGTAAAAACTGGACAATCTCATCTCCTTTATTTCATAACTAGGTGATTTTCCTGTGCTCATGCACGGACATAAATATTTAAAATAAATATATTATAATAATTAATTGATATTTACTTCAAATTTCAAATTAATTTATAATTTGTAGATATAATTTATATTAATAATGTTATATTAATTTAATTATATATAATTTTAGATATGTTATATTTCGTCAGTTTTATTGTTTTTACGGTTGATTTAGTTATCATTGAGATATATTAGATTCTATCTATTTCTTGGAATTCAACTATAATTTTTTTTATTCTAAATATATTAAATTTTTGATTAATTGTCTTATTTGCATTTATGTCGGTTGTTATCTTAGAAATATAAGTATATCCTGATTCTAAATTACATACTTAAGTAACTAATAACTTTTTGCAAGCTAATGAACACATATCAATATTTACAATATTTAGACTGATTAAATGATTAAATAAACTGAAATTTATTTTAAATAATTTTAAAAATAAGGATTCTGATTTATTTAAGTATTTTGATTATGGTTATATTAAGTTCCACAAACATAAAAACAGAAAATTAAAAATCAAAAGAGTTATTAAGAAAACATATAATTTTAACTATTAAAATATAATATATCTACTTCGATAAATTATATAATGTTATGATATTTTAAGATAATTGTAGTTATTTGATGAAAAAATGTTTATTATTAAAATTCATT
>CAKOAT010281821.1:46239-59667 GCA_932364175.1 Eruca vesicaria subsp. sativa | reverse complement strand
GTTTTTCATCTAAGAAGATATAGTTATAAAGTATTTTATTACTTCAAAATTATATTTTATGTTATTTAAAATATATTTAAATTAAATATTACTAATTTGTAAACTTTCCATTTTTATGAAACCATATTTATATATATTTATATTTTCGTTTTTAAAGAGTTTTGTAAACTTTATACATGTTTCCTTTTTATTTTATATTTTTATTTGGAAAAAAAATTAAAAAGAAATAATAATATTTAAATGTATTTTTTAAATTCATTAAGGGTATCATAGTAATCAACCAGCGTGAGATTTAACGTGAGTGCGACACATAAGAAAGTGATTTCTCAAATAATATTATAGAGATTAAACCGTAATACATAAAAGGACACCCACAAATTGCCAATCTCTCTTTCTCTATCCTCTAATCTCTGCGCGCATGATCGCATTAGTGTTCCATAATTAAACCGTAATTCATAAAAAAGACACCCACAAAATGCCAATCTCTCTTCACGGCGCGCATGATTTGCACTAGTGTTCCACTATGCATCGCCCGTGAGTCCGTGACTCTTAATGCTCTGTGACTGTATTTTCCATCTCTCTCCATTTCTTTAATTTCCATAAACATTTCCATATATATATATACTCATTAATTCATTAATGGCTTATTCGAAACCACTCCATCATCATTCTCTTTCCTCCTCCGCTGCTTCGGTCTCTTAATCATCCCCATGTCCTCCACTCTCATCCTTCTCTTCTCTCTCTTCCTGTTAGCCTCTCCCTCTTCCTCCTCCTCCTCCCGCCACCACCACAACTCTCCCCAATCACCCTCCAACACTCAGATCCGTCTCGCCTGTAACGCAACTCGTTACCCAGACCTATGCCTCTCTTCACTATCCAAACCAGGTCTTCTCCCTCCGAACCCCAACTCATCTCACATCCTCCACTCAGCGATCTCCGTCTCTCTCCAAAACCTCGAAACAGCTCAGTCCAAAGTGAACTCTATCCTGCACGCGTCCGTAGGCAATCTCAACCGCACCAACGCCGCGAACACGTGCCTCCAGCACCTCTCTTACTCCAAACTCCGCACCTTAGCGACGGATCACGCTCTGACACGTGGCCGAATCAAAGACGCTCGCGCTTGGATGAGCGCTGCTCTCGTGTATCAATACGACACATGGTCAGCGCTCAAGTACGTCAACGGGACAACACAAGTCGGGGAAACGATGTCGTTTCTCGACGGACTCATCCACGTCACCAGTAACGCTCTTAGCATGATGGTCGCGTTAGATAACTTCGGAGACGACGTCGCGTCGTGGACTCCCCCTGCAACGGAACGAGACGGGTTCTGGGAGAAGACTGGGCCGGGTCTGGGCTCGGATACGGGTACTTTGGGTTTCCCTTCCGGTTTAAAAGAAGATGTGACGGTGTGTAAAGACGGAAAATGCAGTTACGAGACGGTGCAGGACGCCGTCAACGCGGCGCCTGATAACAACGACGGAGCGCGTAAGTTTGTTATAAGAATTAGCGAAGGAGTGTATGAGGAGATCGTTAGGGTTCCGTTTGAGAAGAAGAACGTTGTCTTCATTGGAGACGGCATGGGTAAAACGGTCATTACGGGATCCTTAAACGCCGTGATGCCTGGGATGACCACGTACAACACTCCAACTGTAGGTGAGTTTATTTTATTATGATTTGTTGATAATAAGCGTTGAAAGTTTTTAATTCATTTGTTTTATTGACCTATATATTATTAAATTCCATGTGCACTGGACACGTGAAACCATGAAAGTATATAGTATAATCTTATTTCTTCAATATAAAATGTATGTTTTCAACAAAAAAAAATCCTTGTTTATTTATTTCACCTATATTAACCAAGAACAAATTTATCTAGAATTCTAGTAATATAAAGGGATTATTTTGGTATCATAAATTTATTTTTGAACGAGTGAAAATCTAAAAAAGTTATTTTATACACCCGGTTGAGTATTTTTGTCGAATATTTACTGAATATCATACAAATTAATAGACTGTTTACATGTTTGGTTTGATAGGAGTGTTAGGAGATGGATTCATGGCTCGTGATATAACGTTCCAAAACACGGCGGGACCAGACTCTCACCAAGCGGTTGCGTTTAGATCCGACAGCGACTTTTCTCTGCTAGAGAACTGTGAGTTCCTTGGGAACCAAGACACACTCTATGCACATGGTCTTCGTCAGTTCTACAAAAAATGCCGTATCCAAGGGAACATTGACTTTATCTTTGGAAACTCAGCATCTGTCTTCCAAGACTGTGAGATCCTTGTCGCACCGCGTCAAGTTAACCCCGAAAAAGGCGAGAAAAACGCTATCACTGCACATGGAAGAATTGACCCGTCACAGTCAACAGGATTCGTGTTCTTGAACTGTTTGATAAACGGGACCGAGGAGTACATGAAGTTGTATAAAGCTAACCCTAAGGTGCATATAAACTTCTTGGGGAGACCGTGGAAAGAGTTCTCAAGGACTGTTTTTATAGGCTGTGATATGGAGGCTTTGATAACTCCTGATGGTTGGTCACCGTGGGGAGGAGATTTTGCTCTTCAGACGCTTTATTATGGAGAGTCTAAGAACACGGGTTTGGGATCAGATAGGTCACAGAGGGTTTCATGGAGTAGTGAGATACCAGAAGAGTATGTTCATGTGTACTCGGTGTCTAACTTTCTTCAAGCTGATGAGTGGGCTTTGATGTCTGGTTGAATTTAGTTACGACTAAAAATGGTTATGGAAAAGCTTTAATTAGTTGTGAAATTTTATAAGACAAAACAAAAAATATCCAAACTTTGTAGTCATGTTGGTTTATATCAATTGAAAGTGCAGCACACATAACAGAATTTAAAGGTTGGCCATTTTTGCTTATACTTGTATGTAATGTGGCTATCAAAGGTTAACGTTTTGGGATATAATCACAAATGAGGATGGAGGAAAATCTCTGGTTGTGTGAGCTGGAAAGCGTCTGATGTCCTTTGCTTGACGTGGAAGCAGAGTTTGTCGTTGTAAGAAAACGAAATCCCCAGAAGTATTACAAAAGAAGTAGACATCATCACCAACATTTCAATGTTTTGAGAGTTGGCTGTAAAAGTCACGAGGAAGGGAAGGTAAAATGCTCTGACAAATGCTAGAGTGATCATTGATATGCGGTACGTGATCTATAATACTAGCTGTAGATCTAGAACATATCCATATGCACGCATCGACAAACATACTCGTTTCAAAAACTCGATATTTTGGTTATGATTGAACATTATTGATATATACTATTAAGAAATATCAGGTATAATAATGTTCAGATATACTTTAGCAAAAAAATTTGTTTACTCATTTTTATATAACTAGTGTGTCTAAGAATCAAAATAATAGGTTATTCTAAAACTGCATCTGAATTGTTAAAGATAGGAATGAAAAATACTAGAAATTCAGTGATCTCATTTTTCTCATTTCCCCCTTACTTCAATATATATAGAAATAGGCGGCGATGTGGAAATAAATATACTGAAATAAGGGGCAAATGAATCACGAACGACTTCTCAGATATCAACCAAAATTATAGTAGTGCCCAAGGAAAACTAAAAGAAATTGATACATACATGGCAAATGATTCACATCAATTCATTTTCCCCCTTAATTCAGTATATTTATTTGCAAACGAACGACGAGTATGTTTGATTTTAAGAGGTGATTGATCCATACCAAAATTCCGACGTTGTAGCTTATATATATTACTAGGTCGTTTTTCCGCAGTACGCGCAGATAATTATCTATTAAATTTTATTATTAATTTTCCTGAGTTAATATAAATACTGTATAATTTTCATATATATATATATATATATATATATATATATATATATATATATACTATGTAGTCTTTATTATATAATATAAGAGGGGAGAGATACTCTATTTATGGTGTTTGAATGTTGAGTATATTTTTTCCGCATTTTTGTAACAAAAAATTATAAGTTTGATAAAATACCAAAACTGAATTTAGAATATATAGATAGTTCATATAATGTGAGGAAGTTGTTTACATATATATGAGTTAGAATAAATTCGCGTAGTCGATGATGAGGCAAGCAATAGCTTCCCTATAAATAAGAGTTATTAATCAGTATGTATTATATTTTAAAGTTTGTATTTGTTTTGACATTTTTATATTTTAAGATAAAGCTTATTACCATAACAATTTTATATTTGCGATTTAGTTATGCTTTGCAACTTCCTGAACAGAGATGTTTAGTTGTCTAATAGTGTAAGCTTAACAACTATCAATCTGTTGAATCATTTATAAAATTGACATAAGTTACATAACATTTAATGACAATATATTTTAAAGCTAATGTCTTGCTTGTTTTTATTATAAATTATATTTTAAATTAATTATGATTTAGTATTCAGTAAATTAATTATTATTTGAAAAATAAGTATTCAGTAAATTAATTATTATTTGAAAAATATCATTATTAAATTTTTAAAATATGTTAAAGATATGTTTATAAATGTGTTTATATTGTGGAAAATGAGTATATTATTTATAAAACTAAAATCATACCTGCTAAATATTATAAAGATTGGTCGTTCCATATAATGTGCTAGTATATTATTGTGATTACTTTTTATTATAAATTTAGCTATTTTTATTTTAGCGATTTTAGCGATAAATCGAATTAAAAATTAAGTAATACTATCAAGGACAGTAAAATAGATTTTTATCGAAAGATCACACAGAAACAAATGACTAAAATATGTTTTATTAAAAAGGTAAAAGATATTTTATCATGGTTTTATAGATATATAAATATAAATAATTTTTTTAATAAATAACAAATTTATTACTTTGAATAATATATTTTTGAATTCAATCTTTTTTATTTTTTTATTTATTTTTCTTCTTGAAAATCATAAATTCGACCCTTATCTCAACACCACCTATCAAATCTAAACTCTAATTCTATATTAGTTGATCTATATGTATAAATTTCTATTTATCTTTTTAACATAATATTTTTGATTATTTTTACCTTTTGTATGCTATATTTATGATAAAACCCTTTTTCAATGTCATCATAGAGATTTTTCTTATAAAATTATGAAAATCATTATCTAGTTTGATTTGTTCTTGACGACCATAATTTTTTTCTTAAAGATTATATCGACATAAATTTTTGTCTATCAAGCGTCTTTGATTAGTTTTCATAACGGGTTGGATTTATTATTTGAATAAATTCATGTTGTCAAAAACAAAATGTCATAATAGTAACTAAAATTTTAATGGTGATGAGTAAATAAGTTTGTTAATTCCTTTTCATTGATCAAAAGCAAAAATTATATACCAAAAGTTAAAAGTTTATCTACCAAAAAATTATATTCAGTTTTAAAATATCAAAATATATTATTGCATGCCAAAAGTATAAAAAAATTTATATTAGATTCATAATTAAAATTATTTTTATCCGCAAATTTACGGACAACCACCTAATTATATATATTTAACCAATTATATGTATAATTGTTATTTGAGAAGAGACTAAGAAAAGAAGCCGTTTATATTTTTTTTCCCTCACTGCAATTTCCCTACATTTAGATTAAGACCAAAAGTAAATACAAAGACATTTCACCATAAAATTGTTTTAGCCTTGATTGCAACTATTATCGTCGTGTTTATTATGCCTATGATAGAACATATTACTTTGGTATTGTTTATTTTGTTTCTAAGACGTTAAAATGAGGAAGAACTTCATACACATACATAAGAACAGTTCAGCACAATCACATCTTTTTACAATAATATGATGCATTCTACAGACAATCAACTAGAGATACATATTCTTAAAGCAAATTAATACTTTCCCAAATCATTGCTGGAAGATCTTAGATCGAAAGAAAAAGACTTACCAAGTCATTAGCAAATCCCACAAACAAAGATCAAGCTTGCAACGTCGAGCATCAATATAAACGCTCCTTCCCTCTCCCCCAACTCTTCTTCAACCATCTCTCCCTTTCCACACACCTCTCCTACTCCTCGCACCTCCATTAGACCCACAACATGTCAAAGCCTCGAACCTCTCAACATCCCCACCGTCATAATCTGTGACGCCGGCTCCAAATTCCGCCTCATCACCTCCATCTCTTCACAAAATCCTCCCCCACTCTCTCCATCTCCTCCACAACATTTAGAGCTCTCTCCACATCAGAAACAATCCAACAAAAATGATGATCATCTTCACTGGATTTCCATTTCCTCTTGGTCCTTTGCTTAACCACCGCACCATCAGAACCGAGGCTAGTCTTTTGAACTCCTTGAGAATTAATTACAGTGCCTTACCCAAACCTTTCCTTGTTTGCAGGCGGTTATTTCCATCTTTTCCAGGGCAGCATGAGAATACCCAAAATGATGATCATCTTCACTGGATTTCCATTTCCTCTTGGTCCTTTGCTTAACCACCGCACCATCAGAACCGAGGCTAGTCTTTTGAACTCCTTGAGAATTAATTACAGTGCCTTACCCAAACCTTTCCTTGTTTGCAGGCGGTTATTTCCATCTTTTCCAGGGCAGCATGAGAATACAATGACATCAGCTCCAAGTCTCATTGTACTTGTCCTAAAACCATTGCCATCTATTAAGAGTAAATGAAATAAGCTCGTACATGAATAAAATAAGGAAAGAGAATCTCTAAGAATGTGCTAGAATCAAATGTATACCCTCTTTAATAACATCATGTTTCCTGCAGCAGTGACAATAGACATAGTTAACAACCCAATCCATCATGAGTGATAAAGAACAATACAAACCTTATGTTGAAGTAATTATCAGGATCCCTTGATGCCTGCTCCTTAAAAAACTTTTAGTAAAAACTAAAAAAAAACCTTGAATCAGCACAAAGTTTTCATCTTTTTTGGAAGAATTATGAAATTCAAAAGAAAGCTTAGGAAAGTAGAGAGCTTTTCGCCGCTGAGAGAGCGAGAGACGACGTGAGAGTGGTCCAGCGAGTAGTGGATTTCGTTAGACACTTTAGGAGAACGGCGCCGCCGATCAGAAACAGAGCCTTCGCTACCAAGTGGATCAGCTTCAGTTTGAGCCTTCTCCAAGAGAGCTGATCTATATTTGCAGTACACTTTTACACACTCAGCAGCGAGTTCACCATAGTGTGCAACCCTAAATCCATACCAAGCAACACACCACATTTGAATCTCACTAACAAATCTATCAGTGTTGCTGCAAATCTAATAGGTCAAAATCTCAATCAAAATCTTCCTGAAATGTGTAAGGATACCTGATTTCGAGAGCACGGCTGAAGCAATCAACAGCCTCAGCGAAATCCATCTCCTTCAAGAACATAGAGCCTTTCTTAGTAAGTTCATCAGCGAATTCAAAAGTCTTCTCACGCTCCTCTTCAGAGACGACATCAGTCACAGTACTCTCCGCCACGTTGTTGTTGCAGGACGATTCAGTGTCGCCTTAAACAACAGATTCGACGGTGGCTTCATCGAGGCTTGGTTAAGTTCTAGTTTACGGGAGTTCCAAACACCGAAGCTTTGGATGTTAAGGCTGCTGCTGCTTCGTCAACCATCGTTCACGCTTGGAAAGGAGAAAAGGTGAAGAACAAACGAAACTGAAAATTTCGTCTACTTTCTTTTGATCCAGGGTTTGTATTTTATGGGCCTAACGGGCCAATTTTGATTATGTTAAAAATTAGACCCAAAATTATTTGCTGATGTGAGGAAACAAATGTTTTGATTGGCTGAATATTTTTGCTGACATGGACATGTTCATATGGTTTTATTAAGAGCTTTTAATAGAGTAAAGGTAGTAGGGTTGGTCCCTTTTTGAAATCTCCCTTATAACTCCTTTTTGAAATCTCCCTGCCAATCCACGTGGCCTGCTTGACGAACGTCAGCGACAGAAAAAGGTAGTTTCTTTGCTCTGGGCAGGAGCGCTAGTGGACACGGGGAGGGAGCAGGCGAAGCGTGTCGTTCGTACAAAGGAGGCATTCCGGTAGGAAGGCCGACCACGCGTACTTCGCGCGGAATATGATATAATTTTTTATATTAGTAATATATCAATTGTTGTTTTGGTTCATATGGTTAGCTTATTTTATTTTTATTTTTTTGGTATTATCTGGAACCGAGTTTTTTACATGTTGGTTTCGGCCGCTTCAAGTGTAGTAAATGCCTCTGGGTTTTGTGATCGGAGATTGGATGTTTGTTTTGGCTTTCGAGTAATTCAGTTGACAATATACAACATAACATCTTTAAATTAATATTTTTAAATTAATATATAATAAATTTTTATATAAATTAATAGAATTTTATAATCCTAAATTAAATTTTTGATTCAATTAGTATATCGATAAATTAATAATTTTTATAAATAAAAAAATATATTTTTGGTGTAATTCCAACATTATTAATTTATAAAGGTTTCATTATATATCTAAACTGTAAATTTTATAAGTTAAAAAAAAAAAGAGAAAACATTAACAGAAATCACATTCAACTTTCTCAAAACAAATCGCATTGAAGACAATAATATTTTCATCTAAAATATACCCAAAAAGACATGTCATGTGTTCTTTAATCTTTTTGCAGCCTTTTCTTCTTCCAACCCATATCTCAAATAGTGTTACATACAGCTGATAGAACACATGCCAGTCAATGGATGGATGTGTCCTGCTAAAATCACCTCAGAAGCATCGTAATTTTTTTTAAAAAAAATTGGACATGTTGGTGTATGAGTGGCAAAAGTGGTTAGAAGCCATGCATCCGTTCAAGGAAATTAGAGAATCCTAATACAAAAACATAAGTAAATAAGAAGTTTAGGTTCTAATGGTCGTACTTATTAATTATTCCAACATACATCAGTTACACATTTGAGATGATAATTTTTTTTGGAACACTTTTTTTTGGGAACACACACACTTGAGATGATCACACATGCATCTTTATTACTAAGTTAGTAATACTAACTGAGACATACAAATCAAGACACATATTCTCTGAGAATCCTCTGTTTTGGTGGAAAAAGAACAAAAGCTTTTCCTCAGCCAAAGCAGCTGATAGGGTTCTTGCAGCTCTTTGAAGGGGACTGCATGGCCACTCTTCCCACCTTTGGGGAGGTAATGCTGATGGTATTATTCAGCTTTGTAGAATTTCTTTGCTGGTAAGATCTCAGTCACAATCTTCTTCTCCAAATTCTACTACTGGTTTCCGGCTTTGCAGTGTATGAGAATCACATGGATTTTTGCATATACAGAAAAAGTAATATTTACCTTAAGACATCATGAAACTACATATAAGAAGAGCCTATAGAAATCAAAAAGACCGTGTTGATTGTTGGATTCCTTACCAACTAAGAATCTTGAGAACATCGAAAACTGTATCATCTAGCATAAGAGTTAGAAGATCCTGCAAAATCATAAACTGTATTTTCTAGCATAAGAGTTGGAAGATCCTGCAAAACCATAAACAAATAAATTAACTGAAGTAGAATAGCAAGAAACTAACAAAGAATCTGAACTTTCTTAGATTGAAAACCTTATAAGAACTTTGAATAAAACGCCTTGCAGAGGGATAATTAATGATCAATATCAGATCGTGCTTCACGTCGCTATATAGAGTTAAGAAGGTGATAATGGCTTAACTCGGACCGTTTCGGTTGAGTAAATTAGAAAGCTAAACGACACAAATGGAGACAAACAAAGAGATTCTTCATCTCGATTTCGGTCATCCAATCTCATGTGACGGCATAAGAGCATCTCCAAGAGGCCCTCAAACCCTCAAATTTTGAGGTTTTTGTCTCTCCAAAGAGATCCTTAAACCCTCAAATTTTGAGAGCTTGAATAGTGAAACCTCAAATTTGAGGGTCCACTATTCATTCCGTCAAAACACTATTCACTTTTTAGTTTAGTCCTTATATTTTTATATCTTACATATAATTGTATTTGTATTAATTTTTTTATCACTTTAGTTCTTATAGCTATATTTTATAAATATATTTCTCTGAAATATTCAAATATATCTTACATATGTAATTAATACATAAAATATATAAATATAGTAAAATAAAATAAAATAAAAGATAATATAAAAGAATAGTACTTAAATAGAAACATTTTGGGTTGATTGATCATATATGAGAACATTTTAAAAATAACAGTAGTGAGCAATTTTTTTTATTTTTTTTAATGAATTAATGTGTGTTTTCTATTATTATGTTATGTATTTTGTTTTAATATAAATTTTATTTATAAATATTATCTTTATTTTTTAAAGTGTACTATTATCTATCTATATAAATTTTAGTGATTATCATTAATTTATATAAAAGTTGGGGACTAAAATACAAAAAGTATAAAATTTCCAAGATAAAATTTGAGGTTTTTTCTTGGAGTAACACACCCTCAAATCCTCATTTTGAAGATTCTCTACCCTTAAAATGAGATTCTTTCTTGGAGATGCTCTAAGAGAACGCAAAAGATTTTTTTTAGGTCGGGGAAGAAGACTGAATGGGCTTGTAAGGATTTGGGCTTTAATTCCTTTCTTTAATGAGAAATCCACAAAATTATTTTTCCTTTATTTAAATGAAACGATGTGTATTGTATTATGTAAGTGGACATGTGTCACGACGATAGACTTCGACTTATCTAGCTGGAATCTGACATGTAAGGCTTAAAAAACACAGTTTTCTAATGATAGATATAAAAATGAAACGATGCGTATTGTATTGTGTGAGTGGACACGTGTCACGGCGATGACTTCGACTTATCTAGCTGGAATATGACATGGAAGTCTTAAAAAAACACAGTTTTATAACAATAGATAGATAGCTAAAGTCATCTTGATCATTTGTCTTGGATTCTGATACATTATGGAATGTCTATCAAGCCTTGAATGTAATACTAATTCAGCTGATTTTCACAATACACATGAACATTAGATCAATGGATAGTCATTTGTAAGTATGAAGAATTCACTAAATCAAAACACAGGTTTATGTGATTTGATTAAAAAAAATTTCTAATATGTATAGAATCTATAGAATAAAATTTAATAAATAACATGTGCTAGATAGAATTATAGGTACTGATGTATAAAAGTTTGATGTTGCTTTACAAAATTAGACTGTGAATGGAAAGTGGAATTATGCCAATTTAGATTTTTTTTTGTTTTTGTCAAACATGCCAATTTAGATCAAAGTTCTTTGTTTTATGTTATTTTCTAATGAACAATCTCAACTTCATTCATCAAACCTACCAGGCTAGAAATATTCAAAAAGAACCTGCAACATGTATCACAACAAACTATCATCATCTCTAAGACATCATTACATCAACCAAATTCAAAAACTAAACCTAGAGTTTTTGATATCACACTAAAAACAGGTTTAGATTTGTTGAACGACTTAACCTATGTCACTTAAGAGGCTTATAAGATCTGAGAAATTTTAGATTCGACATAATTTAAAAGATTTTGAAAGTTTATTTTGTGATAAAAATGTTAGAATGATGCTAAATGCACATTATTTTCTTGATGAATAGAGAAAAAAATAATTTTAAAATTTATTAACTATAATCGTGATCACTGAATACTCGTAATTAATCAATACATTTGAAATTTAACACATGGTGAATTTAGTAACAATTCTGATCATAGATTAGCCTTATAGAAGAATGACTAAATATCTACCACAAGATTAGACCTTGATATATATTAGACCTTGATATATATAGAAGAATGACTAAATACTAAATATCATTTTTTTTTTTGACATCAACTTAATCACTTATTATGTTATCAAGTGGTGAGATGTATATTGCAAGGATGAATAGAAATGACTGCCTTCTGATTCTATTCATAAACTAATATTTAAACGGAAAATAAAGTGAAATGAGTTTTTATTGCATTTTTTTTATTAGTTAAGTGCAGATTTAGTGTAAAAATGAGTTGCAAGTTTAGACCAAAAAGGTGAGTTGCAAGTAAATTGAGAACTAATGGTTAAGCAAAAAAAGGAGACTAGATTTTTATACATGTCCTCCCCTTAGACTAACACATAATACTTTAATTGTATTTTCTGAATAACTAGAATCATGGTAATCTATACTAGTTTTGAAGTTTAACATGTGGTGAATTTGTTAATATTAACCAAATATTTCAAAGCAACACCTATGAGGTAAATGAAAAAAGTATATAGAGAGATGGTAACAAACTTCATGATAAACTGGAGAGGTTTGAGCAGATTGAAGATATGATAAGCTTAATAACAAAGAAGTTGGAAACTTTGGTGCATAAATTTTGGAGATTCGACTTAATCCTATATAAAAACCCACTAACAACAACTGATCTCTCTAAAGAAAGCTCAACATGTGAAGCATGTAAGTTTGATTATATGTTGTTTAATGTTTAACGAGGTTTTTCACGTCTTAAAATGTGTCAGAGCTTTGATGAAGTCAAGTTGATCCATGTTTCTACATCGTCAACCATCTTAAGACTTGACTTATATATGCGCAAGGAAAGATGTTTCAATTATTAACCTCGCTATTTCTAGCATCGAGATCTTGTTCTTAACGAGTTTCAATATGATGTCTCATGTTTTTCTGATTGTATTTACCCACTCATTGTTAGTCAACTTGGCCTTTTCTCAAACCGATCTCTTGCTTGTTGTTTGGAGAACACGCAATGGTGTTTGGACCGGATATTTTCAGGTATGAAATTTTTGAACCTTAATTCATCCAAATATGTACTTAAATAGATGAAGCATATTCAAGAAATGGGAGCTTCGCTCCATGCCTGGATTAACCCGATCAGATAGCAAAACATAAGTTGAATCCGAAGTTGTTGCAAACAACTTGGCTCCGTGCCTTTTGTTTAATCTGAACTTAAGTTAAACGATTAAGTATTTATTTTGTGGGCTTAGGAAGACGTTTATTAAATGTCAAGATGAATACAAGAGGTTCAGAATCAAAAGAGAGAACGAGGACGAGATAATAAGAGTCTGAATCTAAGAGATAAACCTTAAATCTTGTCGTCAGTCTCTGGAGGTTTCTTCGTTACTCTCCACTCTCTATTTATACTTGCTCCTCGTCTTGACCTACGTCTGACTCGACTCGATCCAATTTGGCTGGACCGAATTGTTGATGGACCGATTCACAGTCCCACCAAATTATCATCCGTCTGAGATGGGTTGAGATTTCTCCTTGTTGAGTCGTAAAGGGGTTGAGTCAAACTCTTCCCAAACACCTTTGTTGAAGTATAGTTATAAGACCAAGGTTGTAATTGATATGGTTTCAAGCCATTGTTGTAATCGGTTTCAAATACCCGCCCGTTTTGAGAAGATTAATTAAAAAATATTTTATTTACATAAATAAAAATAAAAATACATATATAAATCCAAGAGAGGTCAAAGAAGA
>CAKOAT010281821.1:0-46139 GCA_932364175.1 Eruca vesicaria subsp. sativa | reverse complement strand
AGAGAGAGAGAGAGAGAGAGAGAGAGAGAGAGAGAGAGAGAGAGAGAGAGAGAGAGAGAGAGAGAGAGAGAGAGAGAGAGAGAGAGAGAGAGAGAGAGGCGAAAAAGATGGCTTCCACACCGAAGCTGACTACTACAATCTCATCTTCTCCATCTCTTCAAACCCTCTGCAGAAAACTCCCTCTCTCAATCTCAATCCATCCACCATCTTCTTCTCCCTCTCGTTCACTCCCAAAAACCTTATCCCATCTCTCGTCTCTCCGTCCCCGTCTCACCTTACTCTCAAACCCCCGCTATAACCCCTCTCGCCGCTTCTCTGCTCGTGCTCAAAACGACAACGTAGCAGACTCTGACCGCCACTACGATTTCGACCTCTTCACTATCGGCGCAGGAAGCGGCGGCGTCCGCGCCTCCCGCTTCGCCACGAGCTTCGGAGCATCGGCCGCCGTCTGCGAGCTCCCTTTCTCCACCATCTCTTCCGACACTGCCGGAGGCGTCGGAGGAACGTAAGCCTTCTTTCCTCCTAGCTGCTACAACAACGTCATATATACTTAAAAAATCAAAACTTTATATGCTTAGAGACCAGACTACAAGCTTTGTCTGGACCATTTGTTGTCGGAGGATGTTGTTTAGTAACCTTAATTATATTGGAAAGCTTCCACATTTAGGTAGTTTTAGATTTTGACTGAGTAGAGAAGTCTCTATGGTACTTTAAAAATGAAAACTTTATATGCTTAGAGACCAGAATGCAAACTCAGTCTGGAGTATTTGTTGTCGGAAGATGTTTAGTAACCTTAATTATATTTGAAAGCTTCCACATTTAGGTAGTTTTAGATTTTGACTGAGTAGAGAAGTCTCATTCTAAGTCTATATGGTACCTTAAAAATCAAAACTTTATATACTTAGACCAGACTACAAGATCAATACTGGAACAATTGTTGTCGGAGGATGGTTAGTGACCTTAAATACATTTGAAAGCTCCCACGTTTAGGCACTTTAGTTATTGACTGTGTAGGGAGAAATATCTTAGTACTTGACTTAGTGGCTACAACTTCATATACTTAAAAAATGGTTAGACCAGACTACAAGATCAGTCTGAAGCATTTGTTGGCGGAGGATGTTGTTTAGTAACCTTAATTACATTTGAAAATTCTCACATTTAGGCAGTTTAGAGAAGTCTCAGTCTAAGTTGTTTTAGATTTAAAGGTCAATACTTTTTTTTTTTTTTTTCAAAATGAATTAGTGAATTTGTTGTGGTATATATTCTACAGGTGTGTACTTAGAGGATGTGTGCCAAAGAAGTTACTTGTGTATGCATCCAAATACACTCACGAGTTTGAAGACAGTCACGGCTTTGGTTGGAAGTATGATACTGACCCTTCTCATGATTGGAGTACTTTGATTGCCAACAAGAACGCTGAGTTACAGCGCCTTACTGGTATCTATAAGAATATACTAAACAATGCTAATGTCAAGTTGATCGAAGGTCGTGGAAAGGTAGGTTACATCTCTGAGTTCATGTAGTTCATGTTGTCATATGCTCCTATGGATTTTGACTTTGAGTTTATTATGATTGTATGCAGGTTATAGACCCACACACTGTTGATGTAGACGGGAAAATCTATACTACGAGAAATATTCTGATTGCAGTTGGGGGACGTCCCTTCATTCCTGACATTCCAGGAAGAGAGTTTGCTATAGATTCAGATGCCGCACTTGATTTGCCTTCCAAACCCAAGAAGATTGCAATCGTTGGTGGTGGATACATTGCTCTGGAGTTTGCAGGCATCTTTAATGGTCTTAACAGTGAAGTTCATGTGTTTATAAGGCAAAAGAAAGTGCTGAGGGGATTTGATGAAGACGTGAGTAACTTTGGTTGCTTTTGTTTATCCTTTTTTGGTATATTTTTTCTCATTTTAGTTATTATTCTTGTTCATAGGTTAGGGATTTTGTTGGAGAGCAGATGTCATTAAGAGGCATTGAGTTCCATACAGAGGAATCTCCTGAAGCTATCATTAAATCTGAAGATGGCTCGTTTTCTCTGAAGACAAGCAAGGGAACTGTTGATGGGTTTTCACATGTTATGTTTGCAACTGGTCGCAAGCCCAATACAAAGGTACAGTATTATGTCTTCTAAGATGAACTAAACATTGCAGCCTCTTGTTATGACTTATAATGTAATCTGTTATAATGATCGTAGAATAATGATTTATCATTGATGTAATGTTGGCTTGTATAACAGAACTTAGGATTGGAAAATGTTGGTGTAAAATTGGCGAAAAATGGAGCAATAGAGGTACGATCCACTGTTACCTATTGATGTAGTGGTTGCTGGCGGTTTTTGCATTGCTGAAAGTTATCTCCACGTTGCCACTTTGTTTGGATAGGTTGATGAATATTCACGGACATCTGTTCCTTCGATATGGGCTGTTGGGGATGTAACTGACCGGATTAATCTGACTCCAGTCGCCTTGATGGAGGGAGGTGCATTGGCTAAAACTTTGTTTCAAAATGAACCAACAAAGCCTGATCATAGGTAACATGACAGTCTTGTCCAGTGTTAACTTTGATATCTAGACCTTTTGAGTTTTTAGTTATCAGTGAGAACTCTCTCTGTTTAGTTGTATGTGCTACTCGTAATAAGATATAAATGTTATCTATCTCTGATGGCTATTATCCTTTATGTGTTCTTTGTTCAACTAGGGCTGTTCCCTGCGCTGTCTTCTCTCAACCACCTATTGGAACAGTTGGTCTAACTGAAGAGCAGGTAAGCAGAATATATGGTTGAAAATTCGGTTTATGGTGTATGTCATTGCTTATAAGTGTTAAGAGACGTGTTTGCAGGCCATAGAACAATATGGGGACATCGATGTTTTCACATCAAATTTCAAGCCACTAAAGGCTACGCTTTCAGGACTTCCAGACAGGGTGTTTATGAAACTAATTGTCTGTGCAAACACCAATAAAGTTCTCGGTGTTCACATGTGTGGAGATGATTCACCAGAAATAATCCAGGTTTCACTATCAACATGGTTCATCTTCTTAGGAAAATATAAACATGGCAGTCATATATATGATTCAAAATGATTTTTTATTTTCTTTCAATTTGGCAGGGATTTGGGGTTGCAGTAAAAGCTGGCCTGACTAAGGCTGACTTTGACGCAACAGTGGGTGTTCACCCCACAGCTGCGGAGGAGTTTGTCACTATGAGGACTCCAACCAGGAAAATCCGTAGAGACTCCTCTGAGGTTTGTTTCTTAACCAAAAAAAGCAAAGCTTTCCCATGCTGTTATTTCTCATTGTTCTGTAACATGGATGTGAGAGATGGCTGTTCTCAAATTCATTCCAGGGAAAAGCAAGTCCTGAGTCTAAAACAGCGGCAGGGGTGTAGAGAAGGTTGCACAAGAATATTGGATTTACATCATTTGAGGCTTCTTGACATGGTAAAGACATGCAATGCATTAACTCATAATACCATACGGTCCATACATAGGACGTCAATTAGAGTGAGGGAAATAGGGTAAGAGCCGATTTCTTTGTGCCAAAATATAGCTCTGTGGAGTTGAACTCAAAAACAAACTTCAATATTTTCCCAAATTTATATATATACGTGTGCCTGGCTCGAACCAGATCTATACTACTTTAGACCAACTTGCTTGAGCCATGCTGGTCCAGTTGATAGGATACCCTTCCATGCCATGTTAATAGCCGAAGAAAGTATTGGGCTCACTCTAGAATCAGATGTACTTTCTGTATGATACTTTCTCGACATTCATGTTTGCAGGAGAACATTGGCAGTGAAGAAGAAGTTGTTGTTTTGGGTAGAGAGAGTGATGGAGTTTTATAGCTAACGTTTGTGTTTATGTCGCATAGAGATGTCATAACCTTAGTGCAGCACTGTCGATTGATTGTTTACGCGGCCAGAAGAGGTTATAACTACTGTATATAAGGCACTCCTCTCTCAATATCTCATTATCCTGGTTGAATAAATAAACAATTTCATATGTCGAGAGTTGATTGAATTATATAGAAATTACTACATAAATAGTTATTTACTCTATATGCTAAAAACAGTACAAAAAAATTAGATTTATGATCTTGTAGACGTGTAATAAATAATATTTCGTAATTGTTTTTGGAAACATTTTTTTCAGTTCAATTCTTTTACATTTCCTTATCTTCAGGATTTGGGTTCTATTTCATCATCTTATTGAAAGTATTACAGACTTAACATCAATTTATTATGTTTTTTTATAAATAATTATATCTTATACTATAAAGAAGAGAATACTCTCTTCTCATCAAGACACGTCATCATATGACGTCATTAAATCACCTCATTTGTATTGTGCCTTCTCGCGACAAAGTGAAACAAATCAGAACATATGTTGGGTCTTGGGCTGATGTTTATTCTGTAGCCCATTAAGTTCTTTTGTTGCTGTGACCCATGAGTGACTTAGGGTTACTGAAGCTTCCGTCTCATAGCCGTCGAGACTTTTTTCTTCGTCCAAAACGATCAGATGCGATCGATTCGTATACTCTAATCATCTTAACTCTCACATTTATCTCTCTTTATGTGATGTTCGCTATAAAATGGTGATTTCCTCTGTTCTTAATTCCATTCCCAAAGCACTAAAACTCTGCAGAAAAATTCATCTATGACTAATATGACAGTTCTTTTATCCGATCTCCAGGCCGGACGTTCCTCCTCCACCGTCCAAGTCCGTCTGCTCCGATTCTGGGAAGCCAGGAACTTCCGCCGTGGTGGAGAGCTTATGGGTGTGGACATGCTCCTCTTGGATTCCCAGGTGATGAGTTTGAATCCTCTATGTTGTGTTAAATCGATTTTGTGCTGGAAAAAATGATTAAGCTTGCAATGATTTTGGTCGTTTGATTTATATATTATCCATCTGGATTCTGTTTGATGTGTAGATCTTATGATATATTCTGATGATAGTGAGAATAAACATCCGTTATAAGGTGTTATGTGTATGGTTTTACGATCTGGATTTATTGTTGGAGCTTTACTGTTTATCATTATTGAATTCATATCTGTTAACCTTAGTCCGTCATTCACGAGTTGGTTGTTACATATTGTAGAGATACATGATATATTACTATGCACCGATCTGTATATTTCGATCATTTGACGTTTATTTGATAAATAAACAAATATCATTTTGTTCTATTGGCTGTTGAGTTGCTTTAGAGGCTTTAGTTTAGTTAAAGCTTATGGTTTGACATTAGTTTTATCTAAAGATACTTACCGTGACAATATAATAATCGTATCAGTTTGTCTTAAGATTATGTATTTTTGCATTATTAGTTTGATATGTTACAATATTATCTGTATTTTAAAATTTTTTTGACATGTATGTTATAGTTTGAAGGTTTTAATATCTTTATATATTAGTTTATAATCATGTTCTATTGTTCACGTTTAATCATTTTTGTGTCTTCATTGTGTTTAGTCGACCATGGTGCCGGCCACTGTGCATGTGAACCGTCTCCCAACACATCAATCAAACCTGGAAGCTGGTGCATTATATTCCCTTACCGGTTTTGATGTGACCCGTTGTGGTCAGAACTATCGTCTCTCAGATTCTCCCGTGCTTATCCGCTTCAGCGAGGCAACTTCTTTTACTAAGATCGCCGAAGCGTCTGCGCCAATTCCTCTTCATTCATTCCGTTTCCGAAATTATAGCGAAATGCTCGGGTTGGTGAGCTCTAACACTCAACTCCCAGGTGATATAGTTCTCACTCATTCTAATGGGCACTTCATACTGAAGTATGAAAAATCTAACATAATTTTCATGCAGATCTTATCGGTGAGATAACCGCCGTGAAGAACACGGTTACTGAGCCTCATCATGAGAAGAACCGTGTTATGGTGACCATCAAGATGGAAAAGTAAGTGATTTTGCATCATGCGTTTGTATAATAATAAGTTTTGATGATTATGACAATAATTATATCTTTGATATCAACTTTAATTTTTAACATGCAGTGATACGTCTGTGACTATGAGCCTATTTGACGCTCAGGCTGTTGACATCCATAAGCAGCTGGAGAGTATGGTTGTTGATCCCAGAGTTATCGTTGCAACCAGTGTGAATCCAAAAATGGTTGGAGGTATGTAACAAAAACATTTAGTTGTATATTTTTGTTTGATACATGTTGCTGTATTAGAGATATAAAATTGAGATTACAGGTCGGCTCTTCTTAAACGCCACGTCTGGGACACATATCTATTTCGACAAGGAAACGAGTGCAGGGGAACAGTTGTTCTACAGGTTTTTAGATTTTACTCATTATTTACGTTCTTAGGTAGTGATACTTCTTACACTTACTGTAATTGTCCTGTTACGTATAGGTTGGGGGAACAAGAAACCGGCCTCAAACCAGTGACCACGCTGCTTAAGAGTTACTCTAAGGTGGAAAAGATCAGTATATCTGAGTTAAATGATTTTGTCTTGACCGCTGCATCACAGGTATGTTATCAAGCTTTTAACACATGCCAGCTGTATCATGTCTCATCTGATGTCATTCTGTGATGTACTGTGCAGGAGGCTGATTTTATCTGTGCCGGTACCGTCACTGGAGTCAAGTTCGACAAGGGTTGGTGCTATGTCTCCTGTTCGAAATGTTTCAAGAAATTACAGCGGTCTGATTCGTCATTGACATGTTTGCCTTGCAACAACACCAATGCAGTTGGCGTCCTCCGGTATCTCTCTGTTTTAACTAGCTTCGCGTTGTACGGCCAACATGGCGTATCATGATAATATAAATTTCCGGTCCGTAGGTACCGCGTGGAGATGACAATTGCAGACAACACTGGAGAAGGGCTGTTTGTTGGATTCGATGGGGTGATGGCGTAGCTCTTCAACATGAGAGCCCAGGATGCTGCGACTGTACTGGTAATTCTCCATCTACCATCAATTTATGTTTCCATCATCAGATTTTATGTTTATATTCTTATAACCAAGTGAGATTCGTCTGATACCCTTAGTGACTTCGAAAAAAATAAAATATAGTATATATGAAGATAATATATTTGACACATTATATTATGAAGTGTTCATTGGTCATTGATTTTAATTCAGTGGTACTGCTGTTTGGTACTGATGCTATAATGTTATTAATTACAATCAGGTCGGTGGGGGTGACATAACGGAGGAGTCTGAATTCCCTCAGTTTGTCAAAGATATGGTGGGAAAGTCGTTCACCTTTCAAGTGAAAGTATGACCCTATAACTTCACTTCAAACCATCAGAGCTTCACCATCACCAGGATCCTCCGCGATGGTGAACGTGAGCCATGCCCTGATTTTGTTGATGAAGTAAGTATAAATTATGATTTATACCATTAGTATAAAATACATGGTCTAACATGATAATGTTTGTTAGAGTGCTGATGGTGGCAAGGACAATGCGGGTGACGGTACTGGCTGTGTGAGCAGTGAGATGGAAGTTGGTGGAGGTAGCAAAAGTGGAGGATCTGCTACTGTGAGTGGGCCGGTGAAGAAGGCAAGAACGGTGTAGTGCGAATGGCAATGGATTTGCTCCCCTAATAATATCGAGATGTTTCTGCTTTTGATTATTATGCATTTTGGATTTAGGATTCCTCAACGTTGAGTACCTTTTTAAAAAAAAAAATCTGATGGACAGAGTGTGTGTTTTCGTATCTCGGTTTTCTTATGAATTTGCTACTTTATATGCCATTATAACCATTTTGTTTTGAGAGTTCAGAATGTTCCAATCGGTGTTCAATTCTTAAATTTTTGTACGCATTCAGTAGTTGATGATGGGATTTGGATTTATTCCACAATATAATAATTTTTCTCGATAATTAATTAATTTTTATTTTGTAATATTACCAACTACGGTTTACTTCTGCATACAGATTATCAATTGTTTACGAGATGCCATGCATAACCAAAGTAAAACAAAACCAGAATCCTACATCCGAAAACGACGTTTTACACATCTAAATAAAAGATCAGAATACTCTGAGTTATACACGTTTTTACACATCTAAATAAAAGATCAACTAAAATACTCTGAGTTATACACGTTGATTCCCGTGGTTTTTTTCCGGATCCTTAACGAAAGCGATCAAGCAAATGAATGTAATAAAAAAAGTATCTTCATCGAGCTCTACTCCTGGACGGTCGTGACTTCTAATTTAGAAATGTCAGCAGAGACACATTGAATTTGAATAAAACTACAAATCTCGCCCCTACTGTATAAAACAGTGTCATGAAAGTATCTTCATTGAGCTCTCCTCAAGGTGACAGTGTTTGTTGTAATCTTCTCTGTCGTAATTACTTTGTTCCTACTTCATATGATGATTTAAAATCGTTTTTTTTACTGGTGTGGTGCCTTTGATTATAGTATACAGTTTATTGTTGGAATAACATCGTCCGTACGCTCTACTTGACTACACCACATATTTTTTTACCAACCGTGATGCAGCTCTTGACATACCCAACATGCAAATTGTAAGATTTAAATTGACAAATAAATAATTTAATCTTACGTTTTCGTAACTGCCATTACATAATAAAACAAAAAAAAACAAAGAATGATGTATCGGCATTTCTTACATTCCAGTTTCCTACATAGCTCTTAGGAAGCCATACTATAGACCTTGCCCTACAACAGGACTATCATGCAGATTAAGCACAGTGAGGAATGAACAATAGCACGTTCACCCATTCTACAGATGAAGCAGACGTCATCGGTGACCCTGAGACAGGTCGGTAAACAATCCTGTTCTAATTCTGTGAAGGATACCATTCTTTTTTTTGCTTTATACTTCATGAGGTGGTTGGCGTCAGAAGTAATTATGTCACCCAAATCAAATCGTTCAAAAACGTTGCTATATATACGGCCATATTAGTTTACGTACTGCTCAAGTATAGCTAATAATTTGGTTTTAACGATGTCATTCCTACATCACAATCTGTTATTCCATAACCATTTCTGCTAATTGTTTTACTTGAATAATTTGTATCTAATGGTTCAGCTGAAGCTCGACAAACGAATGCTGCTGTAAGAACAACGAAGAGAAAGAAGACGTCTACTAGAGGTGAGATGTATATGCTCTCTTTCTTCATGACCGCGTATCATCTAGCAAATTAGTTCACACTTACGCTAACAATTCTTTAACGTTCCATTACCTAGCGCCCACTGATCAGCACAACAAACGTAGGAGAGGAAGACCTCCTATACAACCAAGTACATCACACACATTACTTACGTATTCCACTAAGGCTATCATATAACACCTGAACGTAACAACACTATTTTTTGCTTGAAGGTGAATGCTCATCTTCAGCCGCAGACACTGATATGTCTTATATCCGGTGGCTTTCAGAACTAGACAGAGTTTCCGGGCCAGTTCCGGAAAATGCCCAATCTAGGATTTCAGCATCAGGTGGGTAATTATATGTTTGAGTAATAACCTTGATAAATTCTGATACTCAGCTTTCTGTTAATATATTGACATTGCAGATGCCGCTAGAAGAGCCAGGTCTATTAGAAAGGCGATTTGTGTGCGTAAGAGAGTACTTCGGATTAAGAATCTGACTGAAATAAGAGGTTGGCATTCTGTTCTGCTATTCATAATAAATAAAAACAACAGAATATAATTAGCTGATGTCTCAAGCTGTGAATAAAACTCTTTTTATGATTTGTTGCGCTCAGGAAAATCCAGAAAAAAAAGTATTAGCAGATACGAGTTAGTATCATGCCCGTCATGTAGTGCTTTACTCTGGGCTGGGGAATCTGTTGGTGGTGATCTGAAAGGAGGGAAAGGCCAGTTCACACTTTGTTGTCAGCAAGGCAGAGTGCGTCTACCACCGGTACATGAACCACCCTCTCCTCTAAAGGAGCTTATTGAAAGTGATATATTTCAATCTCACAGCCGGGTTGCTAATAGTCTCTTGGCGTTCACATCTATGGGTGCTAATATTGATCACAGTGTCACTGGTACATCGGGGCCATATTCATTCAGAGTTAATGGAGATGTTATTCATAGGATTGGGTCCTTACTTCCTGAGGATGGTGCTACGCCAGAATACTTACAGTTGTATATTTTTGACACTGATAACGAGTTGGAAAACAGAAAGAGAACTTTCACTAAAGGTTCATCCTCTTTGACACTTCCTGACAGTATTATCATTGAGTTGATTAAAATGATGGACGATCATAACCATCTCGCCAAGACATTTCGCCATGCCCGTGATAGGTTCAAGGAGACAGGGACTATTGAATTAAGTATCACTTTGGTCAGTCAACCAAATCTAGGTCGTCAATATGATCTTCCAACTGGGAACGAGATTGGTGGATTGATAGTTGGGGACTTATCCGCAACCGCTGTGGGAAGAGACATCGTTGTAGAACTGAAATCATCCCAATTACAAAGGATAAGTGATCAACATCCCCTGCTGATGAGCCTCCAATACCCACTGTTGTTTCCATATGGAGAACCTGGTTATAACCAAAGAATGCCTTATGAAGGTCCTGAGGTCTCCAGAGTAAGAAGAGAATACATGACTATGCGTGAGTTTTATGCTTACCAGCTTCAAACTCGGATTACAGAAGGGATGACTATCATAAAGGGAGGCAGATTGCTGCACCAGTATATCGTAGATGCATATGTTGCAACAGAGCAAGAGAGATTGCGATTTATTCTTCTGAACCAAAAGAAACTGAGAGCTGAATTGTATAGTAATGTGTGTGACGATGTAGAAAGCGGAGATTCAGATGCATCACAGCTAGGCAGGAAGATCATTCTTCCTTCTTCCTTCACTGGTAGTCCTAGGTATATGGCTGAGAAGTATCAAGACGCGATGGCAATATGTCGGTGGTATGGAAATCCTCATCTCTTCATCACTGTCACAGCGAATCCTAATTGGGTGGAGTTAAAAGAGCACCTGAATACGTACGGAGGTAAATCTGCTAATAGCAGACCTGACCTTGAATGTAGATTATTCAAACTCAAGCTTGAGGAGATGGTTTCCGACTTCAAGAAGGGGGTTTTCTTTCCTAAAACTTCTGCAGGTTTTTAACTCACCGTCTTAGTTTAAAAGGATTACTCCAATTCCATTATATTAAATTTTCAAAACCTGAAACTGATTCTTACTTTTTATTGGTTTATTTTCTAAACATTGTAGTCGTATATACCATTGAGTTTCAGAAGAGGGGATTGCCACATGCTCATATTCTTTTATGGTTAGAAGGCATAAAGAGAGAAGCCACTGCAGAATTGATTGACCAATTTATATCAGCTGAGTTGCCTGACAAAGCTGAGGATCCTGAGGGTTTTGCATTAGTAGAGCGTCATATGATGCATGGTCCATGTGGAAGAAGGCGACCATCATCACCTTGCATGAACAAAGGAGAATGTACTAAAGCTTATCCGAAGCCACTTTCAGACCATACACATATAGACAAGTCTGGCTTTGTAAAGTACAAAAGGAGATCAGATTCTGAACGTGTAGTCTTGAAGAATAACATTGAGATCGGGAACCAATTTGTAGTCGCTCACAACCTCGGTCTCCTCAAGAAATATCAGGCCCATATCAATGTCGAGTGGTGTTTCCGGACGGGTGCGATCAAGTATCTATACAAGTATATAACTAAAGGTGTTGATCGAGCTACGTTCCTTTTGGAAGAGAAAAGAAAAGAAGGTGGTGTGATAAATGAGATAGAAAGATATATGGAATGCCGCTACATATCTGCGTGTGAAGCCTCATGGAGAATTTTTGCCTTTCACATTCACCACAATCAGCCTAATGTTATAAAACTTCCAGTACATCTACCAGGTCAGCATCATACTGTCTTCGACGAAGATGCAGACTTGACTGATGTTATTTCAAAGGAAGATGTTGAAAAAACTATGTTAACTGCTTGGTTTGTGGCATGTGAGATGTATGAAGAAGCACGTGAGCTCACATACGTTGAACTCCCTACTAGATTCATTTACCACACGTCAGGGAAACTATGGACACCAAGGAAAACAGGAGGAGCAATAGGAAGGGTGGTCTACGTCAGTCCGGCTGCTGGGGACAAATATTTCTTAAGACTTTTGGTCAATGTTGTTAGAGGACCAACGTGTTATGACGATATAAAGACAGTTGGCGGAGTGGTTTTTAAGAAATACAGAGAGGCATGTTATGCGCGAGGGTTGCTTGATGATGACAGAGAGTGGCATGATGCTATAGAGGAGCCATCTTATTGGGCTACTGGTCGCCAGCTGAGACGGTTGTTTGTGATTATATTACTTTTCTGCCACGTAATTAACCCACTCAAACTCTGGGACCATACATGGAAGTTTCTTGCAGAGGACATTCTCTATCTGAAGCGGAAATAATTCAGATTCCCAGAGCTTGAGCTCAGCGACGATCAGCTCAAACAATATACTTTGATTGAGCTCGAGCAAATTTTGCAGGAGAACAATCAATCTCTAGCAGATTATCCCGATATTCCAGTTCCGGATGATGCTGTACTGACAGAGATTTCCAACACAGTTCTGATGCAGGAGTTGAGTTACAATATTCAGAAAGAAAGTGAGACGCATGAGGAACTGATTCAGACAATAAATGCAGAACAGCGAGTAATATATAATGCAGTCCTGGAATCTGTTGAGAATAAAAATGGACAGTTATTCTTCTTGAATGGGGCAGGAGGTACTGGTAAAACTTACCTTTACAGAACCATAATCGCAAGGCTTAGATCAACAAATAGAGTTGTCATTCTTGTGGCATCGTCCGGTGTTGCTGCATTGCTGCTACCTGGAGGTCGAACAACACATTCACGCTTCAAATTGCCACTGACTCTCAGTGATGTGTCCATGTGTAACATCACAAGATGTTCGGCGGTGGCGTCATTGATAGCAAGGTCAGATTTAATAATATGGGACGAAGCTCCGATGGCATACCGACAAGCTTTTGAGACTCTTGACCGTTCATTCCGTGATCTACTAACGCCAACAGATCCATCAGCTGCTCACAGACCTTTCGGTGGCAAGACTGTCATATTGGGAGGCGATTTCCGACAGATATTACCAGTAGTGCCTCAAGGGAAAAGAACAGACACAGTCCTTGCATCCATCAGCAAATCTTATTTGTGGAAAAGTGCTAAAGTTTATACTCTATCTATGAACATGCGATTGAAAGAAGGAGACGGTGAATTCGCAAAATGGATACTGAAGGTTGGTGACGGGAAGGCTGATACTGTATCTTCTATTAAGAAAGAAGACGATGATGGTGACAGAATTGTTGTTAACAAAAGCTTCATGATCCCTGCAACAGATAAACCTCACGAGGCGTTGGCAGCTGCGGCATATCCGGAGTTTGTTCATAATTTTAGGAACAAGAGTTACTTAACAGAGCGAGCAGTGCTGACACCTACAAACAGTACTGTCCATGAGTTGAATGCCTATATGCTCTCACAGGTCCCGTATCAGCCTAAAGATTATTTGAGTTCCGATTCAGTAGAGCTTGAAGCTACCCCAGAGGATGATTGGACTAGCCACTATACTCAAGAGTATCTGAATTCACTTGAGTTTTCAGGGCTGCCCAACCACAAACTGTCCTTGAAGGTAGGCGCTCCAGTGATGATGCTTCGTAATCTGAACCAAGCATATGGTTTATGTAACGGAACCCGGATGATTGTCACGCGTCTAGGAGACAGGGTAGTACAGGCTGAAATCTTAACTGGCACCAAGGTAGGCGAGACAGTGTTGATCCCCCGAATTCAGCTCACCCCACTGGACACTTTGGAGCCATTCACGTTCTATCGTCGTCAGTATCCACTGCGGTTATGCTATGCCATGACGATTAATAAAAGTCAAGGTCAAAGCCTTAAGCAAGCTGCTTTATATCTCCCAAGATCAGTCTTTACCCATGGCCAGCTGTATGTAGCTTTATCTCGAGTTACATCCCCTGAAGGTCTAAAGATACTAGATGATTCTTTCTATTCAGACAGTGCAGATGGAGTAACAAATATAGTATACAAAGAGATATTTAGTGGCCTAAGTACCATCGAGATTCAGGTGGTGCTAACTATCTTAATGAAATAATGGTTTTTTTTTTTGACTTTTTTCTATCATCTGACCATATCGACATGATTGCAGTGAGGTTTATCAGTGTGAAGTTTGCCATCCATTAACGAGAACTTGAAATCTTAATAGAGGAAGTGTGAAATTATGTATGAGTATCTCTTACGTGTGTTCAGATACTTATGTAAGCCACTTGGAATGTTAATTTGGAGTATGGTTTTGACTTCGATGCAATAAGCTCTTCATTATACTCTGTTTGAAGAACACATAACATAAAGACTTAAATCTGCAGATTGCTTCTTATTTTTTTGTGTGTTACAATATACCCGTTGAACTGTCTTAATTTCCTAGGTAACTATCCGTCATTTAAACCGGTTTTATAACCCGGTACTATTGGTAGAATCGAAACCGCAAAGGATGGTTTACGCATCGTTTGAATTTTATCGAGATTTGTACAAGCTTAATACTATTTTTTTTTAAAAAGCACCCTTTTAAGTGTCTAACTAACATGACGTACAATCTTCCTTGGGTGTTTGAATTAAATCATATCATATTTAAGAACATGAATATACTTTTGTAATGATATTGATGTATATTTGATTGTTGCAATAACACTTACTATGAACATGCGAGCGAGTTTGATAATTTATACAAGTATGAGACTTTAACTTCTAAGTATATATTATTGTTTGAACAGACTTTAGATAACACATAATTAATGAGTTTCTCTTTAGTTTATATACTTTTGCAAATCATGTCTTCTTGATGGACGAACCACCGTTTGGAGCGCAAACTGACATATTTAACTACAGAAAATTTATGTACCATAATATATATATTTTCCACTATTTCATATTCAATTTGTTTGTAATTATTATCATACGATTATGTTAAAACAAATAAGAAATAAAAAAGAATAGTCAGCATGAGTCCAACGAGGAAACATAAGCTTCTGTCGTAGTTTTACATAGATCATTTATTGGAAAGGTTTTTTAATTAGGATTCCGAAATCAAAGCATAAACGCAAGTCCGTTGCAGCTTCAATGCAACGAAGCTTTTTTTCTGACTGTGTCAAATGACGTACAAAAAGAAGTCTGAACCTGAACTTCCTCATAAAGTAATAGCTTAGTATTTGGACGTTAACATATTGCATATAGTATATTAGATATATTAATATAATGATATTTACGATTAGATCGTTGGTTCAATAAAAAACCTGTTCTCCAAATGTAACTGAATAGATATTATGAAATTGACCATTACTTTAATAAATTTTCAACATCAAGTTAAAAACTGTTATAATGCTTATGATCTAACGTTAAAATTACTTTTTGCATTATATAAATACATGTACGTTCTTATAGTGACCATATACCAAACACAATATACTTCATATACAAACCACCTAAAACGCAATGAACGCAGAACCGAATTATGCACTCGCCTTTGGCCACTACATCAGTCCAACAACCACGGTCCCAAAAAAAGGAATAACTGTCAACATAAAACGTGAACGTACGAATCAAACATGTGTTTCCATTTTTATGGGATTATTGACCACCACTCTTGGATATCTCACCGACACAACCACTGATGTCATGGAACACATGCTAACATATCATGACATTACCTTATCCGCCGCGATAAACATCGTAGAGCGTACTAACGAGTACGTTCACGCTATTGTCTCTAATCTAACCGAACACCAAGATACAGACTTCGACGTGGTAGTGAATATAACAGATTACAGCCCTGAGTCCATCCACAGACTTGACGTTGACATAGCTACTATCAACCGCGAGATGACCGTCAGGGATGCAACATCCGATGAAGAAGATGATCTCTGCACCATCTGCTTTGAACAATTTGGGAAAAACGGTACTGTCAACACGCTAGACTGCGACCATGTCTTCCATCACAAATGCATTGTATCCTGGATTCGCATGAGATTAACGTGTCCAACTTGCCGTGTTGCAGTTAGATAATACGGATTATTCCTAAAAAAATGGATCCAATGTAACGCGAAGCACAAATACTCTGTACCTCCTTTTACTTTATCCAAAATACTAAGATATTAAATAACACTTTACAAAATATCATAAGTGATTAAGCTTCATGAAATAATATATGTCTCTTATTCATTCATTATCAAAAAACTATTTCACACAGAATGGTGAAAACCCCGGGAATTTAATGTGCATATTAAATTAAAATTAACAATTGATGAAACATGTTTATACGTTGAAGATATTAACATGGATACTACAAATGATGTCAGGATATATAATACCGTACTACATCATTAAAACATAATTTTATTAGAGGATCATACCAATAATTGATAAATAACATAAAAAGGAAATAGTCAAACCAAATTTATATCTGACCAATTTAACGTTCCTAACTATTAGAATGAGATTAATTATTCATAACAGCTAGAACTAAAAAAATACAAGTTTGTAATTCTGTCAGAACATGAATTAGATCGTTTCTGAAATTTGAACTTAGATACGCACAATTAATTGTATATATATGATTTCTATCAAATATTCAATGTATTTTGACAGAATCTTAAAACATAAATACTAATAAATCAGTATCGTTGACCGAATCACCCGCTGTCAAAAATATATATATACATATAGTTTACCACTCCATTCTCATCAAAACCACACAGCAACTTCATCTCAAAATCACGAAACCCCTTCTTATCAAGCAACGTCACATGAAGGAGTCTTCCAGCGACTCACCACCATCTTCACATCAAGATTCAAATGATGTCCCAGATGATATCAAACCTGAGACAGCGGTAAATCTAACCATTAGCAAATCAGGTATTGACATCGAGAACTTGGCGATGGAGACATACTTCCACACCCTATCGCTCAAGTATTTTGCATCTTACCCGTTGCGGATGGTACTCCAACACGACCGCTTGATGGAGTCATGTTTAGAATTCAACAATCCACAAGCGCACTATATTCAAGGTATAAATAAGTATTTCCTTTACAAGAAAACCTTTGAGGCACTCAACCACTTTCGTGCTTCTGCATCTGGAAAATACAACAAAGGTACGTATATGTGTAGTTTGTTACTTCTCTGTAATGGAAAAATCAAAGAGGGAAAGAAGATCTTAGATAGCCTGAACTGGAAAAACACGTTGCCTAAATCCGCCCGGTGCTGGATCAAGATTAAAAAAACCCTCGATGTGTATCCAGTCCCGTTGGAGGATGCGTACGTGAAGAACATGACCAAACTCAAACCTCCGGCAAGTTGCAAGCTCCAGGGTGCACGTCATCTATGCAATGATTGTTACTATCATTCACGAGTTGAAAAATTTGTCATCTATATAGCTAAGAGAGGATAGTTAGTATCGTTATCGTTCTATTCTTTTTTGATCAATAATGAGTGACACTGATCTGGTCACATTTTAAATCTAATATAAGAAAAAGCACGTCTCATTTACACTTATTTCGATTTCTTATTTTCCCTCAAGTCAGTATATTCATCATTAGGTATGCCAGAATATACTTGATAGATATGTTTTTAGCCTGATGTCTCAAAGATTATATAAGCTATGAAATATGCAAACCCCTGGCTTGGTAATCTTATTTCGTCGAATAAATTTAACATAAGATATCTATCATTTATAATATATTAACAAACAAAGAACTCATAAAAAATTAGAACTGTATAGAAATATAGTAACGTTACATCTGTGTACTCCAATTGAAACTATTTTTCAAATATTCATATAAGTCTCAATA
This sequence comes from Eruca vesicaria subsp. sativa, assembly GCA_932364175.1. Lineage (NCBI taxonomy): Eukaryota > Viridiplantae > Streptophyta > Magnoliopsida > Brassicales > Brassicaceae > Eruca > Eruca vesicaria. The sequence continues at coordinate 28,307 of CAKOAT010281821.1, read as the reverse complement.
TGATTAAGACTCATATGTATGCACATGTTTTTAATCTAAGTATAAAGACTCAACATACCAAACATATAAAAAAAAAAAAATCAAATAAATGGCTTAAACTCGTGGAGAAGCTTTATACATATTATGCTGCATCATGCTTTACAAATCTATGACTCCTTTATTGTATTATATTAGACGTTTACGTGATCTGATAGTTGTAACAAAAACAAATAATATTTTATGAACATTATTGACATTAAAATAATAGTAACAACAATGACATTAATAATGAACATAATAAGAATTAAAACGCTTAATAGTAACAACCACATTATTCATGGCTTATCAGTTTTAAACCGAGAATAAATGTCACATGTAACTGCAGACAAAAAAAACATATAAATATGTTGATATATGTTTTCTATTACAGCAATCTATCAATAAGTCCCTTTACATAAAAATGGAACCAGATCAAGATTATTCACTAATTTTCGAAACAGAAACACATCATGCGACATATGGTGCTACAAGGATGCTCACAATCAATATCCACCGGTTCAAGACCAATGAAGACAACGTTTCAATTCCTCTGGAATTTGCAACTACAAATGTTGGATCCCTTACGGAATCAACATTTACAATCCTCCAATATACGCTCATATGTCAGAACATCAGCACTTATTTGTGCATGCGAATTGCTGAGAAAACGTCGAGATACGTATCGGAAGTTGTTTCGTCTCTCAACAACTATGAACAAACAAATGTAAACATTATTTTACATCTGACTCATTTTAATCCTCCTTCGGTAAACATGATGGAGATACAGACTGCTGCATCAGATTTAGAATCTGAAATGGCAATCCAAACAACAAAAGATGAGTACGAAGAATGTACCATATGCATGGACATGATTTCAGAGGGTCAAGATATGAATTCATTGCAATGTGGTCACATTTATCATCATGAATGTATCACTAATTGGGTCAAAATCAACGAAAGTTGTCCTCTATGTAGAGAGACAATCTGATAAAATAACATGTACCGAACTTTAGGAGAAATGATCTCCCGGTCTCTGATGTCATGTTCTACTCATAAGTACTTTATTTTGACTACTAATAAATTGTTTTCAATAATATGAAATCGAGTTTTTTAATCTCTTTACTAAAAAAAAAAAAAAAATTGTTTCATAATTAATAAATTACTACATTATGATCAAAATTATATATTTCGTAATTTCTTAATTATGATTAATTTGTGATTATAATTTAAAAGAGTGACCAAATAGCAAATATTGTAAATTTAGATTTTAGTAACATTGTAAAATACTACATAACATCAACTAAATTTCACGAAGCAACAATAAATCGAAATATTAGTTTTAACAATTATAATATATAAAGCTCTGAAATTTTTTAAAAATTTATGAAATTGTTAATTAAATAAACATATTCCGTTTAATCTTTCTACTAGAATCATATATGTAAAATATATAAAACAATCAACGCATGCTCATAGCAACTTACACTGATTAATAAACCACATTTGTTATATATCGCCAGACTTAATTATCATTAATACTGACATCGAGTGCTATATATACTGAAGTTTTAGAATGTTTCATATCATATCAAACTCACCAAGAAAAAAAAAAAAGGATTAACTTCCGTACCAATATGAAAAATTCAAGAACTAAGCCCACATCACATGATAATTTCTAACAAATGCCATAGTTTTGTTTTGTTGACACAAATGATAAACTCTAACAACGAAAATAATTATTCACAAACTTAAGGATTAAGTATACTGAAATAAAACTACAACCATATAAAAACCAAAATATGATCTTACAAACCATGCGCACAAAATGTTAAAATCTCAAAATATGTATTAATGAATTTGGAATATAAAGAATATTAAACTTATAATATTAAACCATATGCTTTATGAAATAAGTCTCAAAATGTAAAATATGCAATAAACACACACACTAACAAACAACAGTAATAAACAACAGTATAAAGTATAAATGGTCCAAGAATGTAAATACATATATAAAAAAAAATGAAGGACGAACAAAAAAATAGTTGACAAATAAAAAAATGGAATAAAAATTGCCTACATAGCAATCACGCCCTGCGCGTAGCGCGGGCCTCCCCTAGTTACAGTAATAGTGTACTACAATAAACTACATTTCCTTTTATAGATAAATATTTTTTTTATCACCAAATTGAAACTAAACATATAAAATGCATTTATTAAAAGATTTATACTTTATTTAGTCAAAAAAAGATCTATGTACATTAATGTTTTGCACGATAATGCGATTTCTTTCCATGACTAACTTTTGGTGAAATAACGCAATATAAATGTATTTATTGCTAATCTCGACATGAATCAAAATGATATTGTAACTAACCTTTACTGTATATAACACTAATGATTCTTGTTTTTGCTTTTTACTTTTTTTTGGGTCGAATTTGTTTTTTTTTGGTTTTTTGCTTTTTATTAGAAGTAGTCATTGATGACTCCTTATTGGCTTGAGGGGCGAACAAGTAAATACAGTACGTGCAGTATTAGGAAAACCAAGGGTGAATAAGTAATTTGATCACCTATCCCTTTTCGCTAGCTGAGCGGTTACGTTGCTTTTTAAGTAACTTTTATACATTGCTTTCAGTGTGTTCGAAAACAGTCGCGCGAAAAACACCATTTTCATCTCCCGCCCCACCTTTCCCTCCTCCTCCTCCTTATTCCTTTTTTTTTTTTTTAAACTTTTTCATCTCTCTATCCCTAATCTAACCACACCCCAAACCTCTCTCTCTCACTCTCACTCTAAAACCTCCAACGATGCAGCCTCAGCCTCACATCTCCCCAACCTCCGCCCAAGCCGCCATCTCCGCCGCCCTCAAATCCCAACGCCTCAAAAAACACCGCGGAAGCTACAGCTGCAGCCGTTGCGGCCAACCCAAGAAAGGCCACCTCTGCCACCTCCCCTCTCCTCTCGACGACCTCCCCGCCACTCCAACCGCTCCAAAACCCCTACCCACCTCAATCTCCGCCGCCGCGTCCTCCTCCACTCGTCCCCACCCTCCCTCGCTCCGTCACTCTCTCACTCTCCCTCGCCGCGCCTTATCCTTCGACGAAGTCGATGCCCTCGATGAGCCGCCGCCTGATCTGGAGGATGCGTCGTCGACGGATCTGGATGTTGTTCAGCCGGGGAGGTTTAACGCGGTGGGGCTATGGGAGGTGCTTAAGAGGCTTCCTCCTTCTGGTTTACTGATGGCGGCTAGGGTTTGTAAGGGATGGAGAGAGACAGCGAGGAAGATGTGGAGAGTTGCTGAGGAGTTAAGGATTAGGGTTCCGGAGAGGGCTCGGATTGGTTACGTTGGATCTTTGTTGCAAAAGTGTCCTGCTCTCGTTAGACTCTCTCTTCTAATCGACAGGTGGATTATTAAGAAAAAAAAATCAATAATTAATGTATTAATTGCGATTTAATGTTTCTGATTGAATGTTCTTGTTTATCTTGCAGTGATTTTGACGCGACGACTCTGGCCTGCATTGCTTTCTCTTGCCCTAATCTTGAGGTTTTGGAGATTTCGACTTGTGGTGCAGCTGTTAGTAGGATCTCTGGGTAAAAAATGGTCTTGAAACCTATGTGTTAATTTCAGTATGAAACAAACGGTTTAAGTATGAATGTATAGATACTATTGGCTCTGGTTGGTCTTAGTTCATATGTCCTTTGGTTTGTGATGCATCATAGGCTTGCTTCTGTTCTTTTCTTGATTGTTCTGTTTTGTTGTATGTATAGGGATGAGTTAGCTCGCTTTGTTTCTAATAAACGTGGACTTAGAAGCCTTAAGATGGAAGGGTGTTCTAGTTTAGGAGGGTTTTCACTCTCTTCATCAAGCTTATCTACTATCTGGCTTGCGGATATTCATTCTCTCTCGAAGATGGTAAATTGAATTACGCCTTTTTTTTTGTTCCATATTTCAAAGTTTGGGAAGATGATTTGTATATGTATATATCTAAACTACAAATGTTTTGTTTTATTTTTTATTTTCAGGTCTTTAACTGTCCAAATCTGATAGAGTTATCACTTGAGTTTTCTCTTCAAGAAGAAGATTCAACTGATCTTGTAGCAATGGTTGATGGTTTGGGAAGGACTTGCACTAGATTGCAGAAGATTCACATAGCCTCTCTGAAGCTTTCACACACTTTTGTACTTGCTCTTACTGCTGTGAATTTCAGGTTTGTACAACCCCTCTGTTTCCTGTCTTGGTTTTGTTTGTACAAATATCAATGATGTAAGTTTCTATTTTTGTCCAGGGATTTGAGAATGCTGTCACTAGTTCTTGGGATAGATATTACTGATGCTTCTGTAGCCGCCATTTCCTCAAGTTACACAAACCTTGAACTGCTTGATCTGAGTGGGTATGTTTTCTTCTTGCTCAGTATATCATATCTATATCTCTAATGGTTCAATGTGTTTGTTGCACATGAAGAGCGTATGTTGAGACATGTTTTTTTTTCGTTGGTTATAGTTCCAGCATTACTGATACTGGCCTTGGGATGATCTGCGATGTCTTACCTGATACACTTTCAAAATTACTTGTTGCTCTTTGTCCCAACATTACATCAAGTAAATTCTTGATCTTTAGTTTGCATATATAATAATTCTTCATATTTACTGGTTTCTCATTTTCTTCTACACTGAATACTCTTGCAGGTGGCATTCAGTTTGCTACGGCTCAACTGCCTCTTCTTGAGCTTATGGATTGTGGCATGACTGTGTCTGATCCCACTTCAGATAACCCTACCTCTAAAGAGAAGAGTTCGACTCCACAAAAAAAATCAGGCTACAATCAGAAGATGTTTATTAAACATAAACGGCTAAAGAAACTCAGTTTGTGGGGATGCTCCAGTTTGGACGTGAGATTCCTTATCAATGCTCTAGCAAAGAGTTCTCTTCTAAATCACATCTTCTTATAGTTTTGATCTTTTGATGCAGGCTTTGTTCCTAAACTGTCCAGAGCTCAAGGACTTGAATTTGAACTCATGCAGCAATTTGCAACCTGAGAGTTTGGTGCTCCAGTGTCCAAATTTGGAAGTTGTGGACGCATCAAGATGCCAAAACCTATTAATAGGAGCTATCCGAAAACAGGTATCCCTTGGACAAAGTATACAACTTCTATAAGGTTTGGTTTTATACAAACTAAAGAAAAAAACCATTTGCAGTGATAAGATTTTGCTTTCTTTTCGGACTGGAGTTTTTTGGTTATGATAAAAAACCAAAATATATAATTAATGGTTTGACTAATCATATATGACGAAAGTATATAAAATGTAATAAATTTCAACTTTGTTTGGTTGCACTAATCAAATATGGTTTGCTTTCTGTTTCAGTTTTTTTTGGATTTTAGAATCATCAAAGTAGAACTATGGTTAGCTTGAAACATTTTGGATAGGGTTCCATGTGGTTTGGTTTGGTTCGATCTAGTCTGATGTTCACTCCTTGACATGTGTTCTGTTGTAATATAATAAGCCTCTTATGTTACTTGTTGAATAGGTTTCTGAAAACTTAGCGGCTGTTGACGACCCTATGCCACTGAAACGTTTGGCTGATGCGTCTAAGAGGATTCAGGCTCCAGCTTCTTTATACCAAGAGGTGAATTTTATTTTTTTTATTATTACCTTTCGTGAAATATATGTAACTGAGAGAGTTTGTTGTTATGCAGACAAGAGAAGATGAGAATAATCGAGGGAAGAAGAGAAGGAAGGTTGAGAGACAAGTGTGCACCATTATACATTAGTAATAATGAAACTCTTTCTATTAATAATACTACTCTCTTGGGCTCGTTCTTCTACCAACTCTATTTAGATGTACATTTGACTATGTTGGATTACGTATGCTGCTCTTTATTACTTGTGAACTATCACATGTCTTGATCTTTGTTTTCCAATTAGCTTGAATAATTTGTATAATTATCGTTCTGCATTGGATTTTGACAATTAATATATATATATATATATAGTAAGATAGATTTAATTTACTATTTCTTTCTCTCTTTTGTGGCGGCATAGATTTTCTAAGTTTTCAAGTTTTAGCTACTAGCTTTGTGTGTATTTGTATATATTTCAAAATTTGAAGAAACTGAACCATACATCGGATGCTGCTGTCTAGTACTGTATATTTTAGGCCTGTGACTTCAGTTTTCCGTAATCTAACTGAACTGTTGGTTTTTGGTTAACCGATGTTTTTAAAAACAATTCCGAAATAAACCGAATGAAATTTCAGTTCGGTTCGGTTATCGATTTATTTTGGTTTTCAATTTTATTTTCGAAAATAACCAAATTTTTAAGTTTTCGGTTAACTTTGGTATAATTTTTCCAAAATATTCGGTTATTTTTGCGGTTTTTTAATATATATTTTTTAAAAAAAATCATAAACCGAACCGAACCAAAAATCGAAAACTGAATTAATTTTTAAAACTATACCAAACTGAACCGTACTGAACCGTAAACCGAGAAAACCGGTTCGGTCCGGTTCAGACAAAAATCCTACTAGTAGTATATTTTGTTATAATCCTCTTCCGTATGTTGGAACTCTCTTTTTGGGCATATGCATTTCGAAAAAAATATTCTATTAGGTCGGTTAATTAACTTAATCAATAATCAAGCTAAAGGGGGTAAGCAGCCGAATCATTCTTCGTATGAAGCATCCTAATCAGTATATATCTATTTGACTATTTGATAAAAGTTAAAGCTTCCAATAAAACGCAGTAACGTGTCGGGAAAATGGGCATTTAATTCCCCAAGTATTTGAAATCGGCAGTTTTAATACTCAAGTATTGCTCGCGCAGAATTATTCCCCAACTAATAGTTGACTGCGCGAAATTAGGAACGAAATAGTCAAACGTTAACTGGTTAACGGAAAGATAACGGTTTCCGTTAACCTTTTTACGGTTGACTATTTCGTTCCTAATTTCACACAGTCAACTATTAGTTGGGGAATAATTCTGCGCAAGAAATACTTGAGTATTTAATCTGCCGATTGAAAATACTTGAGGAATTTAAAACATCAATATTTTTTTTTAAAATATATATAATTTAAAAGATTTTCAAGTCAGATACAATATATACGAGATATTTACTTTTTGAAAGAGATTTTTGAGCTTTTACAATAACATGTACAATAATAAAAATAGTTATAGTGGCAGTTTATTGTTGATGTACTTCATGTTTATAAAATCACATATGGATGATTTCATATCATTTACGGAATCATATGTTGTAAATTAGATCTCTACTTTAGACTAGGGATGGCAAAAAATATCGAACCAAATGAAACCGAACCAATTGAACCGAAACCGCTCCAAACCAAACTGAACCGAGTTAAACCGAACCGAGAAAACAATGTGCTTTTATTATTATTTGAAAACTAAAGTCTCTATTAACTTTATACAATATACTTAAATCCTAACACTAACGATTAACTTTATTAACGCTTTTTTTTAAAAAAAAATTCTATTTACTTTAGTTAACTTTGGTTTGATTGTGTTTTTATAAAAAAAATGATGATTTTCTGATATTTTTTTCAGTATTATTGTATAATTAATTTACAATGACATGTACAATAAAACTGAAAAAAAAATATCTAAAAAATCATCATTTTTATAAGAACACAATCAAATCAAAGCTAACTAAAGTAAATAGATTTTTTTTATTTTTAAAAAGCGTTAATAAAGTTAATCGTTAGTGTTAGGATTTAAGTATATTGTATAAAGTTAATAGAGATTTTAGTGTTCAAATAATAACAAAAGCACATTGTTTTCTCGGTTCGGTTTAAACTCGGTTCAGTTTGGTTTGGAGCGGTTTCGGTTCAGTTGGTTCGGTTTCATTTGGTTCGATATTTTTTTCCATCCCTAGTCTAAAGTAGAGATCTAATTTACAACATATGATTCCGTAAATGATATGAAATCATCCATATGTGATTTTATAAACATGAAGTACATCAACAATAAACTGCAACTATAACTATTTTTATTATTGTACATGTTATTGTAAAAGCTCAAAAATCTCTTTCAAAAAGTAAAAATCTCGTATATTGATTGTATCTGACTTGAAAATCTTTTAAATTATATTTTTTTTAAAAAAAATATTGATGTTTTAAATTCCTCAAGTATTTTCAATCGGCAGATTAAATACTCAAGTATTTATTGCGCAGAATTATTCCCCAACTAATAGTTGACTGTGTGAAATTAGGAACGAAATAGTCAACCGTTAAAAGGTTGACGGAAACCGTTATCTTTCCGTTAATCAGTTAACGGTTGACTATTTCGTTCCTAATTTTGCGCAGTCAACTATTAGTTGGGGAATAATTCTGCGCGAGCAATACTTGAGTATTAAAACTGCCGATTTCAAATACTTGGGGAATTAAATGTGCATTTTCCCGTAACGTGTCAATTAATAATACAAATGCCGTCTCCACGTAAGACAACACACAGATGGAGAAAGACCAAACAAAAAAACAAAATCGAAAAAGAGAGAAAGAGAGGCGATTGGGTAAAGCAGCGATGCATATCGTCTTTTCAATCGATGATTTGACCGACTCCTTTTGGTCACCCACCTCTCCGGTGCCGTCACCGGAGCCGCCGGCACAGAACATGGCGGACGGGATGACTCGAAGCCAATCGGAATGGGCCTTCCAGAGACTTCTCAGGGAAATGTCCAGTTCCGATCAAACCACCAACGCAATCCCTCCACCGGTTCAACCTCACCACTCTCTTTCAACCGTTGAAGAAACCTCCGATGTTATCGAGATTCAGAAACCACCGCAAAATCATCATCGTCGAGAGAACCAGAATCGTGAGGTGGATCCTGATCAGTACTACCATGAGATTCTTAAGAGCAAGCTCGATCTTGCCTGCGCCGCGGCCGTTGCGCGTCGTGTACGTCTTTTAAAATCTATGTAACATAAATGAATTCTCCTTCGTTTGTTGTTGTTTCATTTAAAATAAGTTTGGTGTTATAGTTTTAATGTTTGTTATTCTATTGGTTGAAAAATGATTAGCTGTATAGTTAATTGTGTTTTTATTTTGAAAATATGTAAAATTAAATGTTTTTTTAATATGTGTGTAAAAAACTAAAACAACTTGAAACTGAGTTGAAATGGAGGGAGTATTTAGTGTTTTGGTGTTGATTGATTTTGTTTTTTGTTTTTGTTTTTACGCAGGTGGGAACTGTTAATCAGGAAGATTCGTTGAGTGTCTCATCTGGCAATCAAAATCAGCCTCAAGCTCAAGGTTATTATCATTATAGTTTTGCTTGGTTTATAGCCTTTCTCTGTATTTTTCTCATCAAATATGTTTATCAGTTTGAGACTTTGAGTTTAGGAAATGATGATTTGGTTGATTAAATGACTGCTAAACCTTTCCAAGTATTTAACTCAGACTTTGAGTGGAATGTGATGACGGTCTTAAGTATTTAGTGTTCCGCATGTTTTCGCTATTTTTCAGATTCCTTGTGATATCTTAACAAGTATGAATCATCCTTTTGCCACTCCACTTATAGTTTTCAATTTACATGTTAAGAGTGCCTAGGGAGCAAAACATTTTCACGGGATTTGTTTCTCAATTTCAGTAGAAAATGATGACTTGGTTGATTAACTGCTAATCCTTTGAGCGAATCTGACTATCTTAGCATTTAGGGTACGCATGCTTCGGCTATTTTCAGATTCAATGTGGTGGTCTTAATATGTATTGAGTCTCGATGATCATTTTCATTCTACTGAATCTCTCTCTACATGCTTTCTTTCTCCATTTGGTTTATACTCATGGATGAAATGTTCTTCAGGGTGTAAAATAACAGGGTTGTTTTGACTCTTCTAGGCTCCGTTGTGCCACAAACTTCACCCGGTGTTTCATCTGTCAGATCTGTTCCCTCAACAAGCATTCCAAAGAAAACATATGTTCCAGCCACCAGTGTTTCATCACGAGATGATTCTGATGACGACGATGATCTTGATGGAGACGCAGATAATGGAGATCCTACTGATGTCAAGCGTGCTAGGAGGTGTCTTATCATCATTCCGAGTCTCCATATATATAGAGATACAGTCTATTATAAATTTCTTTAAGCTTTTCTTGATTCGGTATGTGGTGTTTGATCAGGATGCTCTCGAATCGAGAATCAGCTAGGCGCTCCAGGAGAAGAAAGCAAGAACAAATGAGTGAATTTGATACTCAGGTTCTTGTTGTCTTTGTTATTGTTTCTCAAATTTCCGTCTTGCCATTCACTAGACTTATTTGTATAGGAAAAGTTTTAACATTTGGTAGGTAGGGCAATTAAGAGGTGAGCATTCAACTTTACTCAGTCGTCTTGGTGACATGAATCATAAGTGTGATGCAGCTGCTGTCGACAACAGAATTCTAAGAGCTGATATCGAAACCTTGAGAACAAAGGTAATATATCCATATATATTCTTCTTGTGACTCCATTTGACAACACCCAAGATTATGATACTAAGTTCATTGCAATGATATAAACAATTCCTTGTGCAGGTTCAGATGGCAGAAGAAACGGTGAAAAGAGTAACAGGAGTGAACCCTTTGCATTGGGCGAGACCAAACATGAGCTCACCATTGAACAACACACCCAACTCTAACCACATTTCGAAATCGGCAATCCCGATTACTTCTAGTGCCGGTTTGGCGCCAAACCAGAGAGTGGAGAGAGCGAATCTCTTGCCTGAACAGGTGAACCGTGAAGGCATGCAGAATCAGTTTGTTACTAACCCGAATCTGTATGAAACCCTACCCCATTGGAACAACAAGCATTAACCACGACACTGAGTCCTTGGTTTGTGATTTTTGAAATAACACTTATCTTGTTTAAAAGAAAATATTACAGTGCGACTCTGCTTGGTTATTGTAAGGGTCATGTCATGTCACCCATTTATATATGCTTTGGAAGAATGTTAAATTTTAACTACCTGCTTTGTGGTTGTCCAAAACTAAACGTTTTAACGACGTTGAGAATGTCGACACAGTAACTGAGTTGTACACATGGGAAGCAGTATTAATAAAAAGTACACACTAATTGTAAAGACATGCATATATAACTTGGACGTTCGAGTCTTTGATGTTGTTAAAGGGTTTAGGTACCTTAACAATGATTGTCCACAGCTTCATTTTTGTGTGTAATTTACATGTATTTGGACTAGCGTCTACTAGAATTATTGCGAGTCGGTATATAGTATAAACAGGTTTGGACTGTTGTTTTTGGTTTAAGATCAGGTTTGTTTTGTAATTTAGCCATTATTTCTTGCTCATGATAACTTGAAATTTAAGGAAAACACTGGCACGAGGAAGTGCTATTTATGATTAAAAAGCAAAAATCAAATGATTGGAGACACGGACCTAATGGAACAGCATGAGAAACGTGGCGTGGGTGGTCTAAGACTAAGACATACTCAGAAGGGTCTAATTATGTTACTACTACTCCTAAACATATCATCATGTCGACCTAATAAATAATATAATACACTTGCTTTTGAGAAAAAAACATCTCATTCCCAACGAGAGTATCTTCTATTGAGATTTAGCACCAGACTGGAGAGCTGCTTGTACTTTGCTATGGAAGTGTGTTTCCAACCTTAGAAGAGAAAACAACAAACTAAGTTCACTTTCTTTTCATTAGTGAGAAACTGAAAGAGGGGAAAATGGAAGAGAAAGTCAATAATACCTGGTTGCACATTTGTAGTAAATGGTATCTGGAGAGTTGTAAGTTCTACAATTGTTAAACATCCGTCTCGCATCAGCCACGAACATGTCCAGCGTCACGTAGTACTGTTCTGACTCTACTCTCTTCCCAATTGTCTTCAGATCTGTGTTCCATACCAAAGTTTAAAACAATTATTTACTTAAACGAGCAGTTACCTTATTACCAAATTATTTCAATCAAATCTATCTAAACAACAGAACAAAACGATAGGTCGTTCACCTATATAAAGTAACCATATCTTGATTAATTTGTAGACTATAATGCTTTCAAGGAACAGCAAAAGGATAACAAAACGATGTATGGTATGGTAATTTAGTGTTTAACAGAACTGTATCCTTACCAATGGGATCTTTAATGATTTCATAGTAATCAGGGACATCGAGAGGATCAACTGGTTCTTTAAAAGGCCAAGCATCAGAATGGTCTTGCATTGTCTGTTCCCAATTATTACTTCAGCTTGTCAAACTAAAAGGGGATGTAATCGCAATAACATATAAAAAACATTCAAGGGAAGAAATCTTATCACAACCTTCAGAAGCACGCGAATAAGTGCGTTCAACTGCTTTTGCTTTGTTACATTATCTCCAGAACCACTGAATAATTTGTAACGCGTGTGCCCCCATTGATCTGGGGTCCAACCTGCGTCTCCTGTAATAATTTATTCATAATTCATGTATTAGCATATTATTGAACTGTATTAACACAACATGAAGAAACGTATTACAGATTAAAACCAATGCATTTTTATGACGCCAACTAAGAGAGCTATATTAACCCTGAGAGATAAATCTATATTTAAAGCTAAATTAAGTATTATATATTAATCGGAACTTCATAGCTACCCGATGCACATGCATATCAACTTGAGCAGAGCCACTAGTACAAACTGCAGTAACACTAATACCATGGGGTAGAATCATGACTTACTTAAGCCAGGAATATCCTCAACTCTGATCTTTTTAGGACTTCCACCGTCTTTCTGCAGAAATTATCACATTTATTAAACTATGGTTTTTAGTTTTCTGACATGCATAATAGTCAACAAAGACACGCAACCTTTGATGTTTACCTTTTGAAATTCAGCTACTTGATACACATTCTGACAGTTCGATAACTCTCTTATCCTTTCATCAATTGCCTGGCATTATAAATAGTACAACGGGGATCAGAGTCTATCAGACTTGAGAGTTTAATCACCAAAAGCTTTCATACTTGTAACCATTATAAACTGTACGACTTGAAGGCTCAAGAAATTATTTCATCAGAGGTGAGGTATATTCAATGGCTTACTTTCCTTTGCTGGCGAATCATCTTTGACAAATTTGTATACGGAAGCTTTGGATCAATTTTGCATTCCATTAGGAGGCCACCATCATAGTCTTTAATGAAGCTGGGAAAATACAAAGCTTTTTATTTGCAAGAGTAGGTTAAAAGATGTAGAAAAGAATGTAAAGCCAAGTTTTGGAAATTTTTTGGGCTAGTGATACGGAAGCTCTCTGATAGCATGATCAGCTAGGAAATGTAGAGAGATTTTATTCAAAGGTTTGTGAGTTTAACTGAGACCACGAATATTCCGTTCAGACATGGATCAGCACCGATGTTGAATACGGTGATGATCAGTTTGAAACTAAGAGATAACATCGTTTACATACCCATGCCATACATCTTTCTCCAAGTAAATCTCTTTAGTAAAACCCTGCACAATAAAATAGACGTAACAGATTAAATTAGACACCCAAAATCATCATGATTATGCCCACAAATATTACGCATGCAAATACTGCTTGAAGGATTTGACTCATATAGAGCCGCTCAGAGCTCTGGATGAGCTAACACATACAACTTAACAGCCAGAATTTTTTCAGAAAAAACTGAAAAAGCAGAGAAGATGAATTAGACCAACCTGCTTGACAAAATAACCAACAGCATTATTGTCAGCATAAGTAAGAAAATGCGTCAATCCATCGACATTGCGTGCATGTTCTTTCAAGTGGTTCATCAATCTGGTACCGTAACCTTTGACTTGTTCATCTGCGGTGATTGCACAAAATGCTATTTCTCCAAACCGCTGACTGAATCCCAGGTAACACAGTGAAGTTAAATAAGTATGCCAAGACTGTAATCACGCTACTTATGACATTATATATCTTTTTTTTTTTATCAGCGACACACATTATACAATTACAAAAGTGATTTAAAAACAATCTATGCTCAATAACTCTATACTAAGTCAACATACTAATCGCTTCCAGTCTTGTGTAAGGAGCATATTATATATGGTTAAATTTCAAGGAATATCTTTAAGAATATCACTATTGTAAGAACGTTGGGAATAGTACCTATGATATGGACGATACGTGATACCACCTACAACATGAGTGACACCACCTGCAACTTGAGGTGGTCTTACGACCATGACAGACTTATGTTTCCTGGGTAAAAACAACATAAATTGTTTCAGATATCAGAATGCTTACAACAAGGAACAGCTAGATAGAATTCATGTATCACTTTAGTTACCAATGTTCTTTATACCTATCCATGAGAAGACGAACAATATACTCCTTAGGCATATTAGGCAACTGTCTTGCAAATATATTCTTCAATCCAATCAAGCTGGAACAAAAAAAAACTATTCAGACAAATTCCTCTATAATAGATTGATTAAGAATCCGTAAGGGACTGAGAGAAAGAAAGATACCACATCATATGCTCATCAACGCAATCATTAGAGTAACACACAAACTTGAGCCGACCAGCGTGTTCCTAAAAGACAGAAGTATAACTTCACTACACAACATATAAATGATCATTCTTTATAACAGCAGAACTGCGGTGCGGTTTCAAATAGTAATAAAAACCTATAGATACATAGGTATATGTAGAGATTTTTGTTACTATTCAGTCCGTTAAGATAAGCCTAAGTCAATGTATTTTTTTCAAAGACAGAACATAAAAATAAAGTAAAAAAAGAGTTAACCTCTCTCCTCAAAGCCTCTTCTCTAGCAATGTAAGCTCCACTGGTCTGAACATCCTCCGTCGATATCTTAACAGACTCATCCTTCGGCACAAGCCCCGATAACGAGCTCACGCCACCTGTCCCAGCCCCAACCTCAAGCTTCACCGTCGCCACCTCCGTCTTAATCTTACTATTGCTGCCGCCACGACTCGAACCGTTAACTGGATCGAGCCTAGCGGCGGTAAAATTGCGGATAGAAGAGTCTTGATCCGGCTCGGGAGCGAACTCGTCCTCATCGTCGTCCACGACGGCGTCTTCTGACTCATCGGGGTCTGAGTCGGAATCGGCTCCTCCTCCTCCGCGGGCGGAGATGCTTTCGAGGTCGTCGGTTGAGGAAGGAGGGAAGGAAGTGGAGGGAAGGGCGTCGGCGGCGTTTGCTGCGGTTGTGGCGGCGAGTTTGCGTTTGTGGAGGGAGGAAGAGACGGAGGCGGAGGCGGAGTGGGAAGGGGAAGGGGTTTGGGAGGAGTTGCGGGAGCGGTTGGCTGCGTTGAGGTGTGAAGAGTGAGAGTCCATTGAAGTGATCTTAGCAGACGAAATCGAGAGGTTAGGGTTTGTGTTTTGAATTGGTGGTGAAAACGAAGACGACGATGGAAAACGGAATATTTTCGTTTTTTCTTTTTTGTCTTTATAATGAGGGATGTGGTTTTGGTTTTAACTTTTAACTATTGGTAGACCGGTCGGTTAGCTATAAACCGTTTCAATTTCGCAGCAATTTTGGTTCTTGGTTATTATTAGCACTATGATGAAATGTTGTTTTAACTCTATTTTTCCACCTTAAAATAGATTTTTTTTTTTTGTCAACAAAATATATTTTAAATTCAGTCTTAAATTTTAGGGAAAATTTGGATAAATACATCTGCATGACATTTTGTTTTGAAAAATACATATCTATTTTCTTTTGTGAAAACTACACTTTTGTGTAAATAAAATGATTAAATTATCCAATCTTGAGATTTATAATTATTCTGGTGATTTTTGATATCTAAGAAAATAAAAGAATATACTCAGCTACGTCCTTTTGTCCACTAGGTGGATTTGATGGTTAATTATTCTAGTGATTTTTCTTATCATCATGTGTTTATTCTTCATATTCTTTTTTATGTTGGTATATAGTTCTGTAATTGCTGCAATTATCTTTCTTTAAAGATGGAAAATCTTCTCTTTGATTTTTTGTTTGCTGGTGTGTATTACTTATAGAACTTTAAATTTCTCTGATTTTGGTACAATCAAGTTAAGTTTCATGACGGTTATTGCTGTTCTATATCTTATACTATAAAGAAGAAGATACTCTCTTCTCATCAACCCACGTCATCATATGACGTCATTAAATCTCGTACTCCAGCGTGCGCCATGTGTCCCAGGTGAGCAAAACTCACCGTTTCATTTAAATGGTGGATTGTTTGGGTTTTTTCTATTTGCAATTGAGAATTTGATAAGGAAATCCAGCCCATTACCAGAAACCCTACTCTTCCCCGTACACGTTATCGCTGTTGAGATTCCGACGTTCGTGTATGGTTTGTCGGTTGCGATTCTTCTTCATCCATATAAACGGATCCAGTTACAAATTCATCACATTTAACCTTGCTTTAACTCCACAATCACGATCTTGCCTTCAATGTGAGCTTATCATCTGTTAGTCGGTGACATTTGCGTATAAAAGGTTAGCTTTCATCCTTTGAAAACTCATCTTCTAAAACTTAATCCCCTAAAAATGTCTGACCCATAAGTTTTTCTCTCTGATTTTCGGTTCGACAGTGCTCTTCTACTTTTGATGTTTGATGGATTTTAGATTTTTTCGTCTAACAGAGCCACCGTCAGCTATTGTGGCCACGTTCTACAACAGATAAGTTTTACTCTTCTTATTAAAGTTATTTATCTTTCTTTGTTTGCAAATCTCATGTTTTTAGTTTCTGAGTGGTTCTTATTTTTTTTTCCTGATATTTAGCAACTTAATCACTTGGTTCTTGACAATCTATCAATTTCTACATAGCTCATGTTCTGTGTTTCTTTTTGTTGTTTTATTTCCTTCCTATTTTTCTACCAATAGATGAGCCTGATTACTGAATAATGTTCTTTTGTTTTTGTTAATGGAGAACGTTGCATCTTCTGCTGCAGCAGAGTCTTTGAAGATATATACATCTATATATATAATAAGTGATATATTGGGAACCTGCACAGTGAAGTCAACATAGATTCATAAAATGACAGATATTTTGCTTACAGGATATAGATAGAAACTCAAGTTATCATCCCATTATAAAAAGCAGTGTTATTTCATGAGTTATTCATTTGAATATCACTTATTTGGTTCTTCTACTGGCGTGATAATAGTCATCAAAAAGGATGTGTCAGTGAGGAAGTAATTGTGTTTGTTTACCCCGTATGAATCATTACATCTGTCACTTCTTTTGGCCCCCAACTCTCTCTCCATCTTTTGCAGTTGCAGCTCCATTTTTGGATTGTGTTTGTGGCGTTTGGAGAAGACCTAGAAGAAAAATGAGGATCTTATTCGGCTCAATATCAAAGGCCGTGAATGTGTTCACGTCTACTTGACTACCACAGCGATGTGTCCGTCGTTAAAAGCCGAGCGTTTGTTCTCCAAGCTGATCAAAAAAAGTTTTTTTCCAATTTACTCTGTGATCTTTTGAGAAAATTCGTGTCAGGAACCTAAAAATATGAAGCACGTGTCTGATAGAGTTTCCCGGTGAAACTGAAACCGTTCAAAGTGGACACACCTGGTCGGAATGTTAAACTGTTGGAAGTAATGAACAAGTTTGATCATCGGTTTAGGTTATATAGTTTAGATTTGAATGAAGAATATTTATTTTTTCAATCTGTTGTTTAATCTGACAGGGTGAAGCACAGTCCAACGGGATCACTTATATGTTTAGAGGAGTTAGAGGACGAAGGGGATGACTTTGTTACTGTGAAGAAACAATAAGCCTAAAGATGATATCTACAGGAGTACACATACTGGCACATAGCTCTCTCATGACTTTAGTTACACTTCTAACTAAACCAACAGCTTTAGTCACTGCAGGTGGCGTTAAAATAAGTTACATGTCCTCTGAAGAAATCTATTCAGTTTCGCAACAAAACTCTAAAATACGTTCTCTAAATGTAATCACAATATCAAACTGGATCTCGGCTTTTTTAAAAGAAAGAATAACAACGACAATTTCAATGGATATATACAAAACAAAAGATATACCATTGCTAAACTGTACTCACACAAACAACCAAAATAATTCAATAAATGAATGTATCTTGATCCAAAATTATAGCACATGATACATTTTAAACTAATACATATATTCTATTATGTTTTTTTCTGTTCCATAATAAATTTTATAAATAAGATAATAGCTTATTCGGTATAACAAACGAAAACAATACATGAGGTAATAGAATAAGTAAAACTGCCACTACCTATACGCTGAAACTGAATAATAATATTTTATAAAAAATCCTAATTGATATTGATTGTATAGTACATTTAGTAAATATGTTATTACTATCTACCAAAATTTAGGGAAAATAATTTCATGGTCGAGCTATTATTTATTTTTCTTATTTACTAAAAATAATATTTAAAAGAAACTATATAAAATAATGTAAAAGTTTAATTGGATAAAATAATAAGTTAATTATATATAAGGAGGCCACTATTTCTAAAACGTAACCAGTGAATTTTATTTTTGAAAACCTAATAAGCTATTGGGATAATATTGTTTATTTAGCCTTCTAATATAATAATATATAAATAATATTATGTTTTGATTCTGATTTCTTACACAAATGATTTCCAATTATTTATGTTCAATTATTTAAATTATTAATTTAAAAATAAATATGTAAAAGAAATAAAAAATACAAGTACATTCAATACATTAAAAATATAAAATAATCAATATTTTGAGTATTAAACCTAACCACAACAGTAAAACTAAAATTTACTTACTACGTATAAAAAAGTTGAGCAAACATTTAAGAAAATGTATACCATTTCAATCACGAAAATCGTGTCATGTTCATACGAACTTATAATCTCTAACAAAACTAATAAAAAATAAAGAATTTTAGTTATACATATCTGAAGATGATCAAAAAATGTAATTTCATTATAAAACATAACCAAAATGAAATATAATTACTAAAATATTTTTATGTCATAAAATATATATATGACAACAATTAATAAAACCAAAAACAAGTCAGAAAAATAAACGAACAAGATACATGAATATAATATATTTCATCACTTAAAATTTGTTAAAAACACAAAAATCATTATTATACACATCTCTTGCGAATACAAACTTAAAACACAAACCATAAAATCATATAAGAAAATAAAAACTTAGATCACAAGTTAATTACATCCCGCCCGTAGGGCGGGCCTACCCTAGTTTTTATATATGAAAGAACATTAAAATAAATTACGTCTTCAAAAATAAATAACAATCCAACTTTTACCCAATCTAAATTTCGGTAGTCATTAAAATGGCTTGATAGTTGATAGAGAATGAATGCAACAAAATAGTATATGTTTTTTTTTTTGATAATCCAGGGTTCCCTGCTTCGTAGGTTATTCCTTGGATCCGGTCAGGCAGCTGCCCATTTCACCCGGGAGGGTTGTACCTGGACCTAAGCCTAGTACCATTTTAGTGACATGGAAGAGGCAGTTCGCCACCACCTGGTGTCGAACCCATGAGCATGACAATTGGCCCCCAAGGTTCTTTGCTAGGCGGGTTACCTCATCCCGTCAACAAAATAGTATATGTTGGGTGAACAAGAATTATTTGTGAGGATTGAGAGTTATTGTACAACTTTTTTTGAATGATTTATAAAATTATTTGCAGAGGTAAACTTTTAAATATTTCTTACGATTTTCAAGTGTGATTTTACAATAGTGATAATAGTAATATTAACTTTGTACTTTAGTTATTAAAACAAATAGTTTTAGTTGAAGTATGCAGAAAAATGTCCTTTCACGTTTACTAAAATGTATTTTCAAAATAAATAAATAGAAGTGTATATTTCAAAATTTGAATTATAAATAGAGATTTTTTTTTTCAAATTGTTCCTAAAATTTATTATATTTTTTACTCTAAATTTATTTCTTTATTCAATACACTATTATCCACTATAAAATAAAATATCACTGAATAGTTACTATATTCTATAGTTATAGTGATTTGTTGGATATAGTATTAAATATAGAAGGTATTATAGGGATGAGACAATGTATAACATAGGGGCTGGTAAAATATTGATAAAATTTGATTCAATCTATTATTCGTTTCAGTTTTATTAATATGCAATATTCGTAAACTGAAATAATCACAAATAATAATATTTTAGAGAATTCAACACTCTGTTATCCACTATAAAATAAAATATCACTGAACAGTTACTATATTCTATAGTTATAGTGATTTGTTGGAGATAGTAGTAAATCTAAACCGTATTATAGGGACGAGATGATGTATAACATAGGGGTTGGTAAAATATTGATAAAATTTGATTCAATCTATTATTCGTTTCAGTTTTATTAATATGCAATATCCATAAACTGAAATAATCATAAATAACAATATTTTTAAAAAGAGATATCTAACCTAATATGTTTCAAGTATATAGACATGTAATTTTAAAATTATACATTAAGTTACACAATTATCATATTTTATGTGAATTTTACATTATTTTTATTTATAAAAATATTATTTTATGTGAATTTAAATATTTTTTATTCTAAACTCTAACTCTAATCCCACCCAATAAATACTAAACTCAACCCTCTGATCAATAAACCCAAACCTAAATAAAAAATGTATTTATTGATTTATTAATTAATACTATTTTCATCTTGTGAGTTGTTTTTGACAAAACACTAAATTAGTGTTTCTAAGATTAATTCTCTTTATCTAAACAATTTTAGTTTTTGAGACATTATTGATTCAATGATTGATAGATATAATGTGAAATGCGTAAGATATATAAACTAACTAATCTTCCCACTTTTCACATCTTGCTACAAAATTTTATATGTAGGAACTTCGACAAATAAACTTTATAGAGTAAAAAATCACACATCATAATCAATTTATATAATATAGATAAAATTTAAAATAATATTTTCATAAATTGGTGTAATGGTTTCATATATAAGTGTCCAATTATTTATAAATATTAAATTTGCTTATATGATACACTTTAAAAAAAAACTTTATTTCAGCGGCGATAGACTTTGTCGCGTAACAATATTTTGGAACAAGAATACAACAATATTTTGAGTTGAATAAACTGAGGTCTGCATGCATATACTGATGTTACGAGGATATTATAGATATCCAAAAGCACCATGTCAAGATTACGCAATACATAAATTAAAGCAATTTGTAAAGGATTACAAATAGACCGTAAAAGTAATCTTTGCAAAATAATTAAATAAAAGGAAAAACATAAAACCATAAAAGGCTATAGTAAACAACATTCCCAGGTAAACTGAAATTTATTGCATACATTTTGGATATAGAGTAAAAGAAACATAAACTCAAATAAAACTCAATAGTTTATTTAAGAATCACATTTACTGGTTTTCAGTAATATGAAGGTGATGGTGGTGGTGGGGAACTGTAGACATATGGTGGTGGAGGAGACTTGTAGTCTACCTTAGGAGATGGTGAATAGTATGGTGGTGGTGGAGGAGAGCTGTAGACATATGGTGGTGGGGGAGATTTGTATTCAACTTTAGGAGATGGTGAATAATATGGTGGTGGTGGGGAGCTGTATACATACGGTGGTGGTGGAGACTTGTACTCAACCTTAGGAGAAGGTGAGTAGTATGGTGGTGGTGGTGGAGAGCTGTAGACATACGGTGGTGGAGGAGACTTGTACTCAACCTTGGGGGAAGGTGAGTAGTATGGTGGTGGTGGTGGGGAGCTGTAAACATATGGTGGTGGTGGAGACTTGTAATACACCTTAGGGGAAGGTGAGTAGTATGGTGGTGGTGGGGGGCTGTAGACATATGGTGGTGGAGGAGATTTGTACTCAACCTTGGGGGAAGGTGAGTAGTATGGTGGTGGTGGTGGGGAGCTGTAAACATATGGTGGTGGTGGAGACTTGTAGTACACCTTAGGGGAAGGTGAGTAATATGGTGGTGGTGGAGAGCTGTAAACATATGGTGGTGGAGGAGATTTGTACTCAACCTTGGGGGAAGGTGAGTAGTATGGTGGTGGTGGGGAGCTGTAAACATATGGTGGTGGAGGAGATTTGTACTCTACCTTAGGTGATGGTGAGTAGTATGGTGGTGGTGGTGGAGAACTGTAAACATATGGTGGTGGAGGAGATTTGTAGTACACCTTAGGGGAAGGTGAGTAGTATGGTGGTGGTGGAGAACTGTAAACATATGGTGGTGGAGGAGACTTGTAGTGAACCTTAGGAGAAGGTGAGTAGCATGGTGGAGGTGGTGGACATACACATACATGTGGGTGAGGTGGCGATTTGTAGTGAACCTTAGGAGATGGTGAGTAGTATGGTGGTGGGGGAGAGTTGTATACATATGGTGGTGGAGGAGATTTGTAGTGTACTTTAGGGGAAGGAGAGTGGTATGGTGGTGGAGGGGAGCTGTAAACATACGGTGGTGGAGGAGATTTGTAGTGTACCTTTGGAGAAGGTGAATAATATGGTGGTGGTGGAGAACTGTAAACATATGGTGGTGGAGGAGATTTGTATACAACTTTAGGAGATGGTGAATAATATGGTGGTGGTGGAGAGCTGTAAACATATGGTGGTGGTGGAGACTTGTAGTCAACCTTAGGTGATGGTGAGTAGTATGGTGGTGGTGGGGAACTGTAGACATATGGTGGTGGTGGAGACTTGTAGTGTACCTTTGGAGAAGGTGAATAATATGGTGGTGGAGGAGAGCTGTAAACATATGGTGGTGGAGGAGATTTGTATACAACCTTAGGAGATGGTGAGTAATATGGTGGTGGTGGAGAGCTGTAAACATATGGTGGTGGTGGAGACTTGTAGTACACCTTAGGGGAAGGTGAGTAGTATGGTGGTGGTGGGGAGCTGTAAACATATGGTGGTGGTGGAGATTTGTAGTATACCTTAGGAGAAGGTGAGTAGTATGGTGGTGGTGGGGAGCTGTAAACATATGATGGAGGAGGAGATTTGTACTCAACCTTGGGGGAAGGTGAGTAGTATGGTGGTGGTGGGGAACTGTAAACATATGGTGGTGGGGGAGATTTGTAGTCTACCTTTGGTGATGGAGAGTAGTATGGAGGTGGTGGTGGAGAACTGTAAACATACGGTGGTGGAGGAGACTTGTACTCAACTTTAGGAGATGGTGAGTAGTATGGTGGTGGTGGTGGAGAGCTGTAGACATATGGTGGTGGAGGAGACTTGTAGTCTACCTTTGGTGATGGAGAGTAGTATGGAGGTGGTGGTGGGGAACTGTAAACATACGGTGGTGGAGGAGACTTGTACTCAACCTTTGGCGATGGTGAGTAGTATGGTGGTGGTGGTGGGGAACTGTAAACATATGGTGGAGGAGGAGACTTGTACTCAACCTTTGGGGAAGGTGAGTAGTATGGTGGTGGTGGTGGGGAGCTGTAAACATATGGTGGTGGAGGAGATTTGTAGTCGACTTTAGGTGATGGTGAGTAGTATGGTGGTGGAGGGGAACTGTAGACATATGGTGGTGGAGGAGACTTGTAATCTACCTTTGGTGATGGGGAGTAGTATGGAGGTGGAGGTGGGGAACTGTAGACATACGGTGGTGGAGGAGACTTGTAGTCTACTTTTGGTGATGGGGAATAGTACGGAGGTGGTGGTGAACTGTAAACATATGGTGGTGGGGGAGACTTGTACTCAACCTTTGGAGAAGGTGAATAATAAGGTGGTGGTGGAGAAGTATAGACATATGGTGGTGGGGGAGATTTGTATTCAACCGGAGATGGTGAATAATATGGTGGTGGTGGAGGAGAAGTGTACACATATGGTGGTGGAGGAGATTTGTAGTCAACTTTTGGCGATGGTGAATAATATGGTGTTGGTGGTGGAGAACTGTAGACATTTGGTAGAGGTGGAGTGTTGTATTCTACCTTTGGAGATGGTGAATACGATGGGAGGGGAGGCAAGCTAGTGATTGGTTCATATGCTGCAACCATTGTTGCCATGATGATAACGCCTAGAGCGTAAATCGGATGGGCTGAAGGCCCCATCCTAGAAGAAGATCTCATTGTGATTTGCCTTTGCTCTACCAACGCTTTACGTTGGTTAGTTATCCTTGTTTTGGTTTGTGTAGTAAGAGATGGGGTCGTTCGTTTATATAGCAAAGTATTTCTCTAAATCCAGCTCTTCCTCCCTGTTTTGGTCTCCATCAAAATAAATCGTGGACGCATGTCTTCACGATGCTAGTATGAGACGTGCAGGAACGTTTTGAGAACGTCAACGAGCCACTTTCAATTTTTTAATGACAAGTTCAAAACGATTATGTACATCGTGGATGCATTATTTGCTTCATTGTACTACTTTATTTATTTTTTACTTCCTTGGGGTGATTCAACTTGTTGGACGTGCATAATTTGAATGGTTATTGGTTTTGTATGATGGTTAAGTCTGATGGTGAACTGGCACAGGAAGAATCATGACGCTCCCTCCACCGCATGATTGGAACGTTACGACTTACGAATATGATCCTACAATTATGTATGGCGGTCAACTATGTATGAGATATACCAATGAGGGAAAACGACATGATCCATACTAGTTCAAGACACAACGTGGTTCAGTGTTTTTCAGAACCATTGACGATATTATCATGAACAATGCCTCTTCATAACGTAGCACACGGCCAAAACAGTGTTAGGAGCTGTAAACCTGGTTCCGTGGCTTCATAAGACCTTATAAAATATAAAAGTATTTTTTTACTGAAAAATATAAAAATGTTTTTTCTAATTTTAATTTATAAATGTTAAGAAGTTATGATTTTTATAAATAAACCTATGAACACGTATAAAATAACATATTTAAAATGAATAGAAAATATAATATTTTAAGAAAATATCACAACAATGGTATTTCTTCCCACCTCTGAGAAACAGAAAATAACTAGTTAAATAATCAGATGATTTCAGAAGATATATATCCCTAATCCCTATATATTGAAGAGAACATTTTCGAAATACATTTTTGGACTAAATGTATGGAACCGTATAGTATTTTCTGTAGCCAATAGCTTAATGAGTACTCTTATATAGTTTTATATTGAATAAATACCACGAAATAAAATAATTAGTCAATAAACAGAATAATAGAACAAGTGTTATATCACTTTATTCAGGTAAAAATTAATTAGATGCTCTTAACTAGATTTTGATCCACGTTTTGAAGCGCAAAACAATTTATTGGTTAATTCTTTTGAATTTAGAATATACTACAATTTTTTGTTTTGATTCAAATATTTGAGTATTATTGTCTATAACTGAGAGTAATTAATTTGACAATTTATAGTGCTGGGCCTTCAGGTATTAGTTTGTGTTATTAAGTTTTTGGATTATTCGGGTTGGAGGGTTTAGAACCCATTTAGGAACCAGAGATTTTCAGATCAAATCAGTTTAGGTAATGTTGGATTCAGGTTGTGTTTATATTTTTTTTTTTGCAAAATCTGAAGTCGGCCTAATTAGAAATAGTGCGAGTTTGGTTCAAGTTTAAAGTCAAAATTCCTGTAAAAACTTTGAAACTTGAGTTTAACCCGAAAAATAAAATAAAAACAGATAATTTGAGTAATTTAGGAATTTTTGATACTTTTATTTATTAATTATATTAAATAATATTTTAGTATATTTTAAATATTCGAATAACAACAGCATATCATAATTATTCTTCATGTCTTTATAACATTGAAAATCATTGTTTCAGATGAAATCAAATCAATCTTTTATTCATTTTTTAAAAATAGTAAATAAGGTCATAACAGCAGACTTAGTAAATAGTAAAGAAGTTCATGAAATAATATTGTGAATTCTATTTTAATAGAGTAGATGTCGTTATAGGATAAGTAGAAATATTAGTTAAATTAACTAATTTTCAATTATAAATAGTAAATAAGTTCATAATGGGACACGTCTAATATCTACAGAAAATCAAGGAATCTAAAAAATAATCTTTTGTTTTAATAGTATAGATATTTATTTCAAGATTGTATTGCATTAGATAACTAACCTGGTTTATGTAAGGGTGTAAGAGATATATAAGCAAAATCAAAGATTTAAAGATAATAAATACTGTGGTTCTACCCTTCTACAAATTTGAAACATAGAATCTTTCTAAAATGACATTTTTTAAAGTTAACTATTTCTTAGAAATTAAATGAATAAAAAATTGATTTGATTTCATCCGAAACAATGATTTTCAATGTTATTTGACTAATATCATAGTTTTGTAAGCAGTATTAAGTTTTTCCCCAACCACTGTGAACTTTTACAATCACAATAAGATTAGATTATAATTATACATCATAAATTCCCCTAAGTTTAAAAAAAATAAAGCTAGTATGTTTTCTAATTAAAAACTAAAAGATGATGAATTTATTTTTGATTTAAAAAGTCTGATCTATTGAATAACAAATGACCAAGGCAGTTATTGGCTGATAATAGGCAGACAACTGAAAATAGAGAAATACCTAAAGCAGTGGTAATGTTGTTATCAATGCTAACTAGATTCTGACACACCCTTCAAAGGGTGGGTATATTTTTTGTTTTTATTTTTCTTTAGAAATTTAATTTTTATATTTGTATTTTTTTATTGTAATCATATTTGTGTAAAATATTTTTTTTTGAATTATTAGTAAGGGTTCTTATAATTATATTGAATTTGTGTTGTTGCATAACTATACACGTGTGTCATAGTCATTTCACATATTAATTTTGTACTTTATTCCAAAACATTTATTTTTGTAAAAAGAAAAAAACAAAGTGTAGTTTCAATTTCGTTTAGTAATTAAATAGATAAATTATATGTTTTATTATTCGTGATTTGATTTCATATATTGATAATAACGTTTATACATAATATTTGACGTGCGAAAATAATTGTTGGACTAAATACATATCAATTGGTCATAATCTTTAGAATAGATATTGTACATTTGCAATACTTTTATTTTGCTAAACATGATAAACAAATTGTCATATTGCTGCATGAAACATGAAAAATATAATTATTTCGATTAAGTTGTAAGGATTATATATATTTATCATATAATGATTGTTTATGTATTGTAACAGATTTATGTATTACTTGTAATATGTTTGAATTGTAGTAAAATATATTTATATACCTTACAGATTAATTGGTGTAATACCATGTATATAAACAAATTATATTCATCTTGGTTCTATAGCATCCGGTATACACGTTAATAAATATGTTAAGTAACTCTTTATCAAACATATCTACACTTCGTTGTTTGATACATGAAAACGTAATAGGCTAATAGCTAATGAATTATATAGAAACAATATCGAGTTGGCTATCTTAAGTAATAAATGTAATCCACCCACTTTAATATATAGCTTATATTATTGATGAACTGCATATTGATAACAAACGGTTACATTAGGGTAGTAATCAATCAATTTGTTTTTTGAAAATTGGCTTAATAATCAATAAATAATTAACATATGTTTAATAATTAATAGGACAATTATATTAGGATTATATGAACAGGTGGTTGTATTTGAAATTACCAACGAAAGTATGGCGGTTAATTAGGAGAAAACAATTATATAATAATTATATATACATTTTGCTTTAGTTTAAAAGAAAATAGTTGGATTCAACTGTGATAAATAGGTCATGCTGCAAAATTAATAGAATAGATAACCTCTACTGTAAATTGGTTTACGGATGCCTCTTGGATCCTCCCAAAACTACTAGAAAAAGGCATATTAGCAACAGCCAAATCCGTTGAAAACCAGTGGGAAAAGTTATTTTTGATTAATCTCCAACGGAGTTGGTCGTCAGCTTCATATGGTGTATAGTTGGAATGCATGTAATTTATATGTTTGATTCCATACAATAGGGAAGGCCCGATGTTGGTTAATGGAAGATCAGACTTTCATCCCACAGAATCCACGTTAGAGGCAGAAGTTGAAGCTCTTAAATTAGCAGTATCGCCAACAAAGAGACTGGTTATAAGCATGTTACATTCGGCGGAGACTCATCTGGATTATATGATTATAATATCATACGCTAGAGAATATCCAAAAGGGACAAGAAGGGATAAGTTGGAATCTTTCCAGTCTTTTAATTCTTATTGTAGATGTTTTGGAACTGCTCAAATAAGGTACTAAATGCAACTTCAAGAATTTTTCTAGAAGTGCAAATGCTGTGGCCGATGGTTTAGCAAAATATACTAGAGTAAATTCCAAAATATGGTTGTATCTTGGAACACTGTTCTTATGGTCTAATGTAATAATACGACAACAAAAAGCACAATAATAACACGACCAAG
>CAKOAT010281710.1:14386-39145 GCA_932364175.1 Eruca vesicaria subsp. sativa | reverse complement strand
ACACAAATTAGTTAGTGACGTGGATTGTCAAATTATGATGTGGATTTAATAATTAAAATTTATATCAATTGTAACAAAATTAAACAAGGGTGTTTATTGTAATTTACTAGGAGTCTGAAAACATTCTAGTAATTTTTAGAAAATATATACTATTCTAGTCATATACAAGCTTTTGTGTATCATTCTAGTAATTTTCTCAAAATATAACTCGATTAAATCATTCTACGGTTCTATTTTCACTTTCCAAAAGGAGCTATAGACACGTGTACCAAAGTAGGGCACTGAAACAGTTATTTACCACAAGTACGCCTTTGACATGGTTAACTGTAATGGGAATCTCCGAATTAACTTCTTGGTCCTTCAACTTCATCAAATGTTGCAAAAAATCTTTGCATACATCATCATCCTTACATCCTAGCTTTTGCATCTGCTCGATGGCTCCATCGAATATGGCATCGAGCTCATGAGCACACACACGCATCTGCTTCACAAGCCCTTGAAGATCGAATCTAGCTAGCCATGGAAAAAAATCTGATACATTAGGCTCACTCAAAAGCCTAACTATCTCAGAAATGACTCCTTTAAATTCTGTTCCAACACTCTCCATATTCTCTGCTTTCACCGTTCCTCCCCACAACATATTCATCGTTAGATTCATCATCGTCAAGAACAATTGGTCTCCGACATCCACCGCCGATTTCTCTTGACTTTTATCATATAAAAATCTCGTTCTTTCACGGACTTCTTTGCGTCGAAGCTCGTAGAAAGAATCCAACGTTTTGCGGCTAAGAAGCTTGAGAACGCAAACTTTTCTAAGCATTCTCCATGCAGCACCGTATGGTAACCAAACGATGTCGAGACCACCATAAGTAGCGGCCCGGCCAGTGAGAGGGACATCTCGGTTTGAGAAATTGATGTCTTGGTCTTTCAAGATCTCTCGAGCCAGCGATGGAGAGTTGACAACAACGGTTAGTTTTGAGCCGAGTTTGAGTTTGAAGATTGGACCGTATTTCTCAGCGATAGTTGTGAAGTATGTGTGAAGGTCCGGGTCAAGAAACGGGAGATTTCCGACAATAGGTAACCCTCGCGGTCCAGGTGGTAGAGGCGGTTGTGGCGAGCGCTTGAAGAGGTACCAGAGAACTGTCAAGATAGTAGTGAGAATGAGAATTGCGTTAGGAGTAATATTGATTGTGTTGGTAAAGAGATCTGAGATAGAAGACATCATTCACAGCTGTTTTGTTTATAGGAACTAGGAAGTATGAGATTGTCAAAAGTACTTTATAGAGATAAGGACGATACTTAGAGATAAAGCTAACTTATATATTGTCATTATCCATCATATGTAAATCTCCTTAGGATTAGGATCCGATACCTTGTATATATACGTTACTTTGCTATCAATACAACACACACTTTCCTATTGATTTCATGGTATCAGAGCTTAAACGATCTTTGACCTAATTTTTTTTTTTCCGCATCTATTCTCTTCTAAAAATCCACGTGATTGTTAATCAACTTTCATGGCTTCTACTACTTCCTCTGCAACGACCGATACGTCGGCGTCTACTACTTCTGCTACTCCTACAACTATTCCATCGGATAGTCCTTACTCTCTACATCCCTCTTTTAATCCTGGTACATTAATCACACCAGTGGTTCTTAAAGGCGATAATTATTCTGAATGGGCAACCGAGTTCTGGAACTCTCTTCAAGCAAAACAAAAGATTGGGTTTATTGATGGCACAATTCCTAAACCATCCGCAAACCCTGATCTTGCTCGATGGATCGCAGCCAACTCTATGATAGTCGGTTGGATCCGTACTTCTATTGACCCTACTGTTCGATCTTCTGTGAGTCACGTTCCTGACGCTTCTCAGCTTTGGGAATCACTTAAGCGACGTTTCTCGGTGAAGAACAGCGTCCGTAAACACTTACTGGAGAATGAGATCACCAACTGCAAACAAGACGGTGATAGTGTTCTCAATTATTATGGACGGCTTTCTAAATTATGGGAAGAACTACAAAATTTCTCTTCTCCTTACTCATGCACTTGTGAAGCCTCATCGCATATTGACAAAGAACGCGAAGATGCTAAAGTGCACAAATTTCTGTTTGGCCTTGATGATTCACGGTTTAGCTCCATCAGATCTCAAATAATTGATGAGGAGCCATTACCGGATCTTAACTTAGCTTATTCTCGAGTGATCCGTGCGGAGCAGCATCTACTTACTATGCGTACATCTGAAGTCAAACAAGACGCACTCGGTTTTGCTGTAAAAACAGATCTCTCACCTTCTGCCTCGTCTGCAACACCTCGAAGCCGTGATCCTAACCGCTTTTGTACACACTGCAACCGGAAGGGCCATGAAGCTTCAGAATGTTTTCTGCTACATGGATATCCAGATTGGTTCAATGAACAACAAAAATCATCTGGACAGTCTCAACGCGGCCGAGGAGGAAGAAGCAATAGCCGTGGTAGAGGCCGGGCTAATGTTTCTCGAGCTGCATCTTCGACTTCATCTTCCGATGCCATTGCTTCTCCAGACCAGATTAATGCATTAATCAAGCTTTTGCAGAATCAGCAATCTCAACTCTCAACTGATCGTATGACGGGTAAACCTCTCTTAACTGATGTTATCATTGACACAGGGGCATCCCATCACATGACCGGTGACATAACACTATTACACGACGTCCACGACATTGTATCTTCCTCTGTTACTTTTCCAGATGGTCGTCATTCTCAAGCAACTAAATCGGGCACCTTATACTTAAACGCATCATGCTATCTCCTTGATGTGTTATATGTTCCCAATTTTAACTGCACATTGATCTCAGTCTCTAAACTTCTCCAACAGACTGGTTGTGTTGCAATCTTTACTGATACTCTATGTGTTTTACAGGACCGTTTCACGAGGACCCTGATTGGAGCCGGTGAAGAGCGAGGTGGTGTGTATTATTTCACGGGTGTAACAGTCGCACGAGCCAATAAAGCCGGGAAAGACAAAACATCTTCTTCAGCACTTTGGCATCGACGATTTGGACATCCCTCTCATAGTGTTTTATCTACTTTACCTATTTCCGACAATGTTGCTTTGGATTTTGATCACACCAAGCCGTGTGATATTTGTTTTTTATCTAAACAAACACGTGAAGTGTTTCATGACAGTTCTAATAAAGCAGTTCAACCTTTTGCATTAGTTCATTGCGATGTATGGGGTCCTTATAGAACTCCAGCTTCCTGTGGAGCAGTATATTTTTTAACCATTGTTGACGATTACTCTAGAGCAGTATGGATTCATCTCATGCTCGAAAAGTCTGAGGTCTCTACGCTGCTACAAAATTTTTGTGCCATGACTGTTCGCCAATTTGGTTTACCAGTCAAGACATTTCGTACCGACAACGGGACAGAGTTTATGAAACTTAAATCCTTTTTTCGGCAGCAAGGCATCATTCATCAAACTTCTTCTGTCGATACACCTCAGCAGAACGGACGCGTTGAGCGCAAGCATCGTCACATCCTCAACGTAGCTCGCGCGTGTCTGTTCCAAGCTAACCTACCTGTTACTTTCTGGGGCCAGAGTATCCTCACAGCTGCTCATCTGATAAATCGTACACCATCACGGATTCTCGACGGCAAAACTCCGTATGAACTACTCCATGGATCTCCTCCTACATACGACACACTACGGGTCTTTGGGTGTCTCTGTTTTGCACAGAAACGACCTAGAGACAAAGATAAATTTTCTCCTCGAAGTCGTAAGTGTCTATTCGTTGGTTACCCCTACGGCAAGAAAGCCTGGAACGTCTACGATATTGAGAGCAACGAATTTTTTATAAGTCGTGACGTTATCTTCTTCGAAGATCAGTTTCCCGGCGTCAATGATCAACAACCAAATCTCCTACTCACACCTCCAACTGCGATATTCGATGACTTTACAGACACAATCTCAGTCCCTTTACCCGTCACTGAACCTTCACCATCTCCTCCTCTGCACACTGAACCTCCGGCGGCTACTTCTCCATCAAATCCGGCGGCTACACCGTCATTCGACAATCCTCCACCTTCTCCTCCTACTACACCGTCTTCAAGCGTTGATAAAACTTCGGCCGCTATCCCTGTCCCTGAAGTTTCGTCTCCGCCTGCAACTTCTTCGCCACCTTCGGAGTCATCTCCGACTACACCTAACATCGAATCACCACCGTCTCCTGGCCTTCCTGAACTATTAGGACGTGGTCATCGTCAACGCCAACCATCAATCCTACTGAAGAACTACGTTACCAACACTGTTCACCTGGATAATATACACACTCCTCTCGCTCCTCCCGAATCCTCTCTAGGCTCCTCTGCTTCGGTTCCAGGTAACACATCGTATCCCATTGCAAATTATGTATCTGACGCTGCTTTCTCTTCGAGCCACAAGGCGTTTATTGCAGCTGTCACTACTGCTGTTGAACCTAAGAATTATAATGAGGCAGTACAACATGAGGCTTGGCGAAACTCTATGGTTGACGAACATTCTGCTCATATAGCCAATGGCACTTGGGATGTTACTACCTTGCCTCCAGGAAAGAAAGTCATTGGAAGCAAGTGGGTTTACAAAATTAAATATCACTCGAATGGTAAACCTTTTCGAAACAAGTCTCGACTTGTTGCACTTGGAAACCGTCAACGTGAACGCCTTGACTACTCCGATACATTCGCTCCTGTGGCCAAACCCTCTACAGTACGTGTTCTTCTCGAAGTAGCTGCAGCAAAACAGTGGGAAGTACACCAAATGGATGTACACAATGCTTTTCTACATGGAGATTTGGAAGAAGAAGTCTATATGAAACTTCCACCAGGTTTTCAAGGTTCTGATCCGACTAAGGTTGCTCGTCTACGGAAATCTATCTACGGGCTGAAGCAGTCTCCTCGTTGCTGGTTCTCAAAACTAAGCAATGCACTTAAACAATACGGCTTTCTACAGAGTAAACCAGACTACTCTCACTTCTCCTATATTCGAGGGAAAATCAGTCTCCACATTCTGATATATGTCGATGATTTCATCATAGCAAGCAACGATCTCTCCACTCTTCACAAGTTCAAAAGCTATCTCAGCCAATGTTTCCATATGAAAGACCTTGGAAAATTGAAATATTTTCTTGGCATTGAGGTTGCTCGCAACAGAGAAGGTATTTTTATCTCACAAAGAAAATATGCTCTTGACATTATAGCAGATGCTGGTTTACTCGGCTGCAAGCCTTCTCCGGTCCCGATTGAGCTCAACCACAAGTTAGCTCTTTCCGACAGTCCTCCTTTACCCGATCCTGCACCATATAGGCGCCTCATCGGGCGCTTAATCTACCTCACATTTACGCGTCCAGAACTCTGTTATGCTGTTCATATCCTATCTCAATTTATGAAGACACCGCAACAGGCACATTGGGAAGCTGCTCAACGGGTTATTCGCTATCTCAAAGGTTGTCCCTCACAGGGAGTACTGTTACGATCAGATTCCGATCTCCGAGTCACGGCGTACTGCGACTCAGATTGGAGTTCCTGTCCTCTTACCCGACGTTCTTTAAGCTCCTATATTGTCCTCCTCGGTACATCTCCAGTGTCTTGGAAGACAAAGAAACAGAACACGGTCTCAGCATCTTCAGCAGAGGCTGAATATCGGGCAATGGCGTATACTTTGCGCGAACTTAAGTGGATGAAGCGCATTCTGGCCTCATTTGGCGTGGAACATAAGGAACCGATGAGGATGTTCTGTGACAGTCAATCAGCTATCTACATTGCAGCTAACCCTGTCTTCCATGAACGAACTAAACACATAGAGAACGACTGCCATCAAGTTCGCGACGCTGTTCAAGACAAACTCATTACTACGGAGCACATTTCTACTACGGAGCAACCTGCGGATCTTCTAACAAAGTCTCTACCTTCTACTACTTTCACTTATCTCCTGTCCAAGTTAGGCATTCAAGACATCTCATCGCCAACTTGAGGGGGGGTATAGAGATAAGGACGATACTTAGAGATAAAGCTAACTTATATATTGTCATTATCCATCATATGTAAATCTCCTTAGGATTAGGATCCGATACCTTGTATATATACGTTACTTTGCTATCAATACAACACACACTTTCCTATTGATTTCATATTTGTACAGTCTTTTTTCTATACTGTTTCGACATAAACCATCACCTCACCTTCACTTTCTTATATACAATAAAATGATATTTCTTTATTGACGTTGAGAAAGAAAATCCTGAGTACAGATGATAACATTTGAGCGGATAATATACTTTGGATTGTTTTCGTATCAAAATGGTCATTATTTGTGACCAAGTAAATAAATAGTTCTTTTCTAAGGTTGTCATTAAAGGACATAAATTTCTATAAAGCTATATAATCAAATTTCAAATAGACAACTACAAAGCATGAGAAAGACAAAACAAAAGGCAAAAGTTGGTAAATAAAACTATGTTTGTGTAGTGAAAAACGATTGATAGACGAGACTAAACAAATACAAAACAAAGTAGAAGGTGAGGGAAGAGTCTAAGAAACTGTTTCTTAACTTTTAACTAAAAACGCTAAGAACCAGCTTTTAGAGCATGATTATCCCCAGTCTCTTAACCATGGTTCTTAACTCATGATTTAACACTTTTTATTACACTTTTAGGCTACGACACGGCTCTTAGAGCATGGTTAACCCTTAGCTCTTAGTCTAAGGGTTCTTAAATTTTTTTTTAAAACTTTCTGTCTTAAAAAAAAAAAGAATCAATCGCAGGCTACCACATGTCAGTGGTGACCCATGAATAGTCTAAGAACTTTTCAGAGTTGGCTTTTACCCAAGGCACATAAGAGTTGCCTCTTAAAATAATGGTGGGACCCGCGAGTTTTAAAATTAATTTTTTTTAAGAACCATGACTAAGAGCCATGGTTAATCATGGTCTTATATCTCTTACTTAAGAGATGGTTCTTAACTTTTCTTAGTTAAAATCTAAAAAAAGCTAAGAATCGTCTTTTAACCGAAGCTAAGAACCCCAGTTAAGAGAGTGGGGTTAATTATGGTTTTAAAGTCCTTATTTAAAAACCGGTTCTTAGTATTTTTAGTTAAAAGTTAAGAAACAGTTTCTTAGTTTCCGTTAAGAACCCTGTCTTAAGAACCGGGGTTAATCATAAGAGCAGGTATGTTGGAAGCTCTTAACAAGAGATCTTAGTTTTATTAAGAATAAAGAAAAAAAGAGAAAACATGGGATTTGGCTAAGATGCGTCTCTTAATTAAGAGATTAAGGCACTGTCTCTTACCTGCCACCCGTCGCCAAACAATTGGAGAGAGAAGAGATTTTGCGTTTGTTTTGTCTATTTTCTTTTTTTTTTTTTCTCGCGGATTCTCTTTTTTCGTCGGTGAAAATGGCGATTTCTCTCTCAGCCGGTGACTCCATTAAACCACAGTGTATCTCTCGGTGACTCTTGTCGAAGAAGGAAAACGAAGTCGTCTGTATCGGTTGATGTCAAGGAAAACGACGAGATCTCTCTCGTGGTGGATCTCAGAAACAAGGGTTGCTGCGGTCAGCGAATCGGAAGATAACTGAGTTAATTTTGATTTGCATATATTATGTTTGAATTTTTCGATTTGCATGTCTTATATTGTCCACATGTGGATCTCAATCCTCTGATTTGTGTTTAATTTTTTCTGTCTTTGTCTCTCGTGATGAATTAATCAAGAGGCGTAAAGTAGGCACAAATTATGTCTCTTTGTCTCTGGATTTCGTGTTTTCATATAGTCAATTTATGAGTTGCTTATTTCTATTTGTGATGTTGATCGGTTTCTATAATTCTAGAGGTTCGTTATTTCTTGTCCCCAGATGATTGGTGTGTAAATGTATAACTTGGTCCCTTGGAGTCCTCTTTGTGTAATCTTTGCAGTTGCTTCATCATTTGTATGATTATATATGGATGTGTATTGTGTTTGAACGTTTAATCAGCTTTTAACATTACTAGATTTTTTGGCCGCGCTACACGCGGCTAGTCTGTTAAACAAAATTTTCAATCATATTATTTATATATATAATATATTGTATAATTAAACTTATAGTTAAAAACAGAAGAAAGAAAATGTTAAATTACATAAATAAGTTAATAATTGACAAAATCATTATAGTTAATGCAAATAAGAGTTTCATAAGTAATACTAATGAAAAACTGTTTTTTACAAATTATAGTTTTTTTAACAAAAATCTTCATTTTATTTTTGGTATAAATAAGTTACATAATAATTCTTGTAATATTTTAATTTGTAGTTTATATTTTCTGTCTTTAAAATTTTGGAAGAAAATAACCACTATCAATTGTGAAAAATTAAATATATAAAATGAATGGAATTTTATTTAAATTTAAAATGATATTATATAAATTTAATATTGTATATATTTTGTTATTATGAATAACGTTTATTTATTCTATTTATTTGTAAACGGGATGATATAATCTTCCTCCCAGTTTCTTTAAATAAAATATACAAAATTACATGTGATTTACAACAAATATGAAATTGGTGATATTGAATAATAAAGTTTTTATCTCAATTTTTATATCATCTAACCTTTTTGTTTAATTTTGTATTATTAAAATAAATAAAATCATATTAATAATATAAAAATGTTAGTTTTTTCTTATATGTTGTATTTATAAGTTTTAAAATGATTATAAATTATTTAAATTGTTTACAATATCATATTAAAAATTTAGTGATAAATGGTTTAAAAGAAATGTATGAAAAGGTTACAGATGATCATAAAACATATAAATAGAAATCTTCATTTAATTGATATCCAGATTAAAGTACGTTATATATCATTTTAATATAATATAAATTTGTATACCGTATAAAGATGTAAATATTTGAATTTTAAAATTTTAGTAATATGTGTCACTAAGTGATTTTTCCGTACTCATGCATAGATATAAACACTTACCGAATACATCACCATGCTACTCACATTTAATTTTATTGAATTATTGTATAAATTATATGTATGATTTATTTAAAGAATATTAAGTTGTTTTAATTAGACATATAATTTGAATATATAGTATTTAGTGGGTTTGGTTATTACTTAGGTAAATTTAATTTAATTTAATAGGTTTTAAAAAATAAAATAACAACATGATCCAATAGTCAACAACCTTATATTGACGGTCTATGACTATACGCTTGGAGACTTAGAACACAATGAGTGAACAATCAAAATTAGTATTCAACAATTATTATAGGATATAAATTTACTTTGCTGATTATGTATATAAGAAGATGAACAGTGGTATTATGTAGTTTGTTCTATTATCTATTTTTGGTATTGGTAATATAGAAAACAGAAATCAGATTTCATGGTAATACACACAATTGTATACAACTGATGAATTGATTGGTCTAGTGTGCTCGATCTCGTGATCGAACTCTAAGACAAAACTATATATCAAGTGCAAACATTATTTCTCTCATATTTCTCTTTAGAGGTTTTAATCAATCAAAATGAAAAGGTGTGTTTAAGGTATAGACAGAACATAGCAGAAAGGAGCAAAAGGGAAGACACCAACTGCTCATTTTCATTCTTGACTATTATATCATCTCCCAATTTCATCACTCAAGCTTCTCCAGTTCTGACATCCTCTCAATGATCGCCTGCAACAAAGAGAGTTGATGGATAGTTTTTCAGTTTCCTGCCAACAATAAAAGGCTATGAGAAATGAAGAACAAAAAAAGGTTTCATGGGCCCACCCGCTTCGTTGTTTCTTGAAGCTCTCCAGCAAGTATGAATTCATCCAGTATTAAGTACACCTTAAATGAAACAACAATTGTGAATTAATAGAAATTTTAAAAACAAATAAAGAACTAATATACAAAACTCAAAGCAACACGTTTATCCATCACTCATCAGCCTTTTGCCTTACCTTGATATGATAATGGCATATGCACCGGTTTATATAAGTTGCAGCACTGATTCCATATTTTTCTCTTGTGTAAACGGAAGCCTTAATCTTGTCTACTTAATCCGGGCAGAAGATGTTAAACTTGTACCCATGAAAGACATTTAATAGCAGATTAATAGCAGAATGAGTACCTTAGACTTAAAGCACTCTTCAGTAATATAGCCAAATACAACATCACATTCCTCCATTGCTCCAACTGCTATAATCTCCAAGTTATTTTCTTCGCCAGGTTCTGGTTTTAAGATCATAGCCTCTTAAACCGCTTCTCATTAGGAGATGAATGATTGGTACTTCTTCACCTTTCCATCGTTGGCAAAACCAACATGATCTGCAACTTTTGTGATCACAGTGGTCGTCTTGTATTGTCGATACAAAATATAACCAAACAGTTTAATTCTAAATTGTCTCTATTAAAACTAAAAAAACAAACAGGGTGAAATTATGGTAATTTACCACCCAGCCGTGAACCCTGGAGAAGTTTCTTGCCTCAGCCTCATTCCAAACCATAGTCCATTTACTTGGTTCAAGCAAGAGTCTTGCTGATCTCTACATCGCATATGATTTACTCTAGGACATTGTAAGATATAATAATATTAGGAATTGGTAACGACATGTACTTCTCGTAAACCTCGTTGACGAACCCTCCATCAGCTGAACCCTCCATCTCAATTGATTTTTTTTCATCTCCTGCAGGAATGGTCTTGTGCTCTGGCTCTGGTTACGGCTCACCTTTGTCCATCTCGCTACTGCTTCCACTACTTTTACAATGCATTTCATCCTCGCTATTCTTCACAGTATTTCCAACACTTGGCATCTACCCCAATTAAATTCTGGTAGTTATTCTATTCTCACATCTTCAGTTTTATATGTTTGAAACCTGCAGTGAATCCGGTGAGGAGATTATGCCTTCCTACGCGACCGTATTTGCAGAATGTGTTATAAATACCTATCGCCTTGATTATGCTCTTACCGTCTTCCTCAATATTCATGATGATTTGAGATGGATGGATACTATTATTTAGTTTTCTCATCTGTAACATACAGGTTTTGAAAGAAAATAAGAGAGTCAACCATGTCAGTAAATTACGCCTTCAAAACACAAAACGTTAAGGTATTTTGATCACAAAATAAGTCTTTAAGAAATGGAATTAACCTTGGGGTATTCTCCACGGCCTCTGAAGTCTGATTAAGGAACGCTGTCTTGGAAACAACTGACAAAGCTAAGGGGAACACTACGTTTTTGACACCGTTAACAAAAGCCCACATATCATTTTTTTTTCTAACTTTTGGTGCCCATATTTCCCCTCTTGCTTCAGCTGTTTCTTTTTTTCAAAGATTTTTCGCCTGTCAAAAGTAAGAATAAGCCAAAGATTACCAGGTCAGCTATACCAACACAATACGAACGGGGACTAAAGATAATTCTATTTATGGCAGAACCAAGGAGACCACAACATCAAACAATACTTTTTAAGTACCTATGTGCTCATTTGTTTATTTTGTGTTTTATTTTTCTCTTCTTCTTTCAGATGCCACTCATGTATGGGAATGCAGTCACAATCATCTAACTTCTGTATAGCAGCACCCCCAGTGAGTCAGAAATTCTCCCTAAACTGTGGTTTATAATAATAGTCTGTCTCTTTCATCATTGTAAACACTGTTGTAACTTACATACCATCAACATGGAGGATACTGCCGAATCAGAATAACATAAGAAAAGCGCATTGATATTTAGATGAACAAAAAAACACTTAATAAACAGGTAATAATCAGTAAGATTGAGTGTATGAATGGAGAAGATAACCTCTTCTTGTTCGGTTGTTGGATCGACTGGCTTGCCCTTGTACAAAATATTGATGCCGTCTTGTAGGAAGGTGGAAATATTACTTACATGATATTTACAGTTGGAGAATTCTGATATGAATCTCTTGGATATTGGAACATCATCAACATCAGCTTCATCTTCTCTGGTAGATACTAGTTTAGCTCTCTTTGTTGTTGCTCTTAATTTGTTTAACTTAAAAGAAACTTACTATGCAATAAGCAAAAGCTCAGGAGGGAATAACGCCATTAATGGGTAAAAATAATTATTGTCTCAATGTAAAATTAAACTATAGGCTTAGTTGAGAACTACTCGTCTTGTGTCTAGTTTAACTTTTTCTGATACTACTGTTCCTGTGAGACATCACAATTCAATTCAAAACTATGCCGTCCTAAAATAAACAGTGTAATTCAAAAGCTGAAAGGAAGTGATCAGATCAAATTCTTGCAAACGGTGAGACTAATTTCTATACCTATGAACAACCCAGGAAGATAAAACATACTACGATACCTCGAAATTTCCAATATATGCAAGCGAGTTTTGCTGCTCTAGTATGAGGAGTAGTTTTGCTGCTCTAGTTTTGTCCATCGATTAGCAAATCTGCGTATTTGGACGGGTTTTAATGTTTGTCTTACCTATAAGTAGGATAATAGAAGCTAACACCTAGAGAAAGAGGAATATTTTACCAACAAAATATATATTAGATTTACCGTATAGATCGGCTCTCCTGTCACAGTTTGCACTGAACTCTTTGATCGAATGAAACCTGAACCTAAGTTTATCTTCTCCTGTGGAGGCTTTAAGTTTTGATTGATGTAAAAGGCTTTTTATAGGAACATAAACAAAGGAGGTGAAGCGAAATCATAAAGAAAGGAGTAAAGAACTTATTGAATCATTTAGAGTGATTTCTGGTAACGGTGAATTTCAGAGTTTTGAAGATGAACTGTAAAGGTCAGAGACGATCAATGTTGGAAGGAAAAGGCTTTACATGGGCCATTTCAAAATTTAGAAGCCCATATAAATGGT
This sequence comes from Eruca vesicaria subsp. sativa, assembly GCA_932364175.1. Classification (NCBI taxonomy): domain Eukaryota; kingdom Viridiplantae; phylum Streptophyta; class Magnoliopsida; order Brassicales; family Brassicaceae; genus Eruca; species Eruca vesicaria. The sequence continues at coordinate 26,315 of CAKOAT010281710.1, read as the reverse complement.
CCGATTTTAAGTCGACAGAGCAATGCTGACGTGGTGAAATAAATGTTTTTGATTGGTTAATTATTTTAACCAATGTGGCATACTTCTCCATTCAGTATATCCAATTTTTAATAGAGTAAGATGGTGTTGCTTATGTGCTCTAATAGTTTTTGTTTTAATTTCATTTTCTTTACCAGCTACGAGGTAATATAATTTCTTTTGGCTGGGCACTACGTTGTGAAACTACAGAAGAAGATGTTTGGATCATCTAATCGTAAGTGATATAACCTTTTATAATTCTGTAGTCTTCTATAGCGTTATGATTTTTTCTCTAGTTGCATCTAAACTATTAAAAGTGAAATACAGTTAGACTTTAACCCTAATTTTTCCCTAATAATTACAATCTTTGCCACTGGTATTAACTCAACAATTCTACTAATTATCTGTATTCTTTCACACCATAATACACGAACAAATAAGAAGCCCATTAAATGTTTACATACCCATTAACATTATTTGCATATCGACTTAGTGACAATAACAACAAAACCTCTAAATTTAATGTATGGCATTATTAACAATAACAAAGATATTTGCAAAAGAAGTTTTACGATACTACACGTAGAATTTTATTATATTCCTTCAATGTATATCATCAATTTGCACGATATATATTTAATAAACAGCCTCTGTAATTTATAACTTTGATTTCTTTTATCACCATAGAATACACTACTAAGTATTAACAATTTAGATATTTACAAAAAACTTGAACCGAAGCAAACCAACTGACCAATACAAATCTAACAAATCAAAGTGTTTTAATTAGATTAAATAAATAAACTAATAATATTAAGCTTTAATATATTTAATTATTTAACGTAGACAACTAAATATAGTTTATAGATTTCAATTCTAAATGATTAGAATAAACAAAACTAAAAATAAATTAAGAGAATTAATCTATGTGTTCTAATTATATTAACTAAATAAACTGATAATATTAACATTAAATATATTTAATTATTTAACATAAGCAACTAAATAATTTATAGATTTTACTCTCAAATGAAAAATAAACAAAACAAAAAATAAAGTGAGAGAATATGAATCTCATACATTAATATCAAAATCGGAAATTTACCTAAAATATTTATATTATGTTTTAAAATAATAATATAAAATTATTATATTACTTCTTCTATATTTTAGATATTTGGTTTTACGTTTAAATATGAAAAAATAATGATTGTGTGTGAAATGATATTTTTATGTTTTTATAAATTATATTTTTGTAACTTAAGTGGAACAACTAAAAAAAACCGACATGGCTAAACTAAACAAACACAAATAAAACAAAATCGTATTGAATACACACCAAACCAAATCAAACACATATCAAAAAAAAACAAATCAAATCAAATTAATTTGGTTTGATTTTGGTTAAAATTTTCTTAGACCCAAATAAACCAAGTTATCCTGGACTCAAACCGAATCCGAAATTAAACTGAAATGTCCACCTTTAATTAACATCCTCACATATATATAGAATATATGAGTATATTTAACAAAATGTTAAAAGAAATTCACATTTCAAATTAAATAATACCCGTAGGTCAAAGTCTTGTGCTATTTATTTCTCCAAGAGTTGAACAGATCATACCTTGGACCTTTTTTTAGAGTTTTACCCGATGACTTTTAAGATAGGGAAATTGACCCATATATACAAGGCCGGCTCAGTAGCACTAGAGGCCTTAGTGCAAAAAAAAAAAAAATTTCTAAATTTTATAACCAGTTAAGTTAAATTTTATTTTTAAAATATTAGTAAAAATGTAAAATTTCAATTTCAAAAGCAAATAAACTGATTTTATTTGATTTTACTTTACAAAAAATAAAGATAACTTTAGAATTAATGTTTATCATATATTCCCTAAAATAGACCTAAAAAGCTTTTGTCACAAATATAGACCATAAAATAAAAATAACTAAAATATACTTAAATATTTTATCAAAAATAAGTAAATATAAATTTATACCTTTTAGGTTAATTAATCCTAGATCTTTTGTTTAGAGTTGAAGAGTGAAGTTTTGGAGAGTAGGATTTCAAATATTAAAAAATAAAAAAGTTAAAATTTCAAAATAAAAAATAAAAAATAAAAAATGTTGTTCGGGTCATTTTAGTTTTGAAGTCTATTTTTTGATAAAAACTTTAAAAAATCTATTTGAGAGATTCACCCTATATTTTATTTGTTAACCAGTATTACATTATGTATATAGAAAAAAATATATAGGCCCCTAATATTATAAAAAAAATTCAGATTTTGAGTGGGTCATAGAACCGTTGAATTTCTTTCCCTTGGTGTTAAGTCGATATTGCAAATTCCCTTTCTCTTTTACTTTCTCCTCTCATTTCTTTAATCTCTGTCAAAATTTAGTTTTCTTTTTTGGTTAGTTAGAGCATTTCCATCAACAAAAAAGGAAGACTTGACTCCCAAAGTTTCTTTTATTTTTTTTTTAATTTTTTTGTTTGATTTTAAAAAATAATAATAATCAAACTAATTCCAGATCACCATATGACATGGAGCCCGTGAAACAGTGATGAAACTGATTCACTGTCGAGACCTCACAGGAGACATGTTCACTAATTTTGATTATTTTAATTTTTTTTCTGGGAGAACATGTGAATCCCCTCTCCCAGGAGACGTTAGTTTCAGTAATGGGGATGCTCTTAGCAAATCAACCAAGAAATATTAAATCTTATTTCATGCAAAGTTAGAATAGCTCTACATATGTACAAATGGCCCAAATTTTGAAAATTTTGAAGCCACAGAAAAACTTTCTTCGTGGACCCAGTCAGGAAAAATAAAGTTTGCGTAGAAAGATTGATTGTTAGGCGATATCAGGATTTTAAAGAACTAAAAAACAGTCTTGAAATAATTTATTTTTGTCTGCATATTAATATATATATATAGATATTATATATATATATATATATATATATGTGTCTACATCAATTTTTAGATCTTTCTGCTTTATAGGGGCCAGATAAAATCGAACGCATATGCTCAAATATCTTGCAGAATGCAGATGGCATGCAATAGGATTCTCCTAAATACATCTATTGAAAATAAGATAATTTGGGAATTGAGTATCATGTTCACGTGTCTGGTAGCTTTGAAAATCTTCTAATACATTTTATGCTAAAAGACTTTCAAAAAAATCTTCTGAATCAAAAATATTTATTTCTCTTTAATTGCTATAAAAATATAATGTTTATTAATCTAAAACTCTCCAACCTACATGTATTCTATTTGAATTTAAAAACATTAAATTTTATATCAATTTCTCATTCTTTATGTTTTTCTTATTAATTTATCTTGTTTTTGCAAGTTTTTTACTATATAGTTATCATCTTTCACCCTTTAAAAGATAGATTCTCAAAAAATTATAGTTTAATATAGTGTAAATATTTCATTTATTATTTAAGTAATAAAAAAATATTTTTGATTTTTTTTCTCTGTTTTGATGCAATTTGAATGTTTTGTGATATACAAGTTTAATCAAATCAGCGCCCACATTTTCGGAAAACTTTTCTGGAAATCTTTTAATGCATTTTGTGCATTGAAAGACTTCTCTAGGAAGTCTTTTAAACCGAGAATTTCTAACCTAAGTGAAGTCTAAACTTATCTATGTATAAGAATGATTTCAAGCTCAATATGTAATAGTTTTGTTTATGGTATGTTTCATAATTGGTATGTATACTCTTTTAATTTTGAATTCTTTTGTAAACTTGAAGAGATGTTATTGATCAAAAAAAAAAAAAAGAAGAGATGTTAATGAAAATAATTTGTTAAATATTTTCATGTCTACAATATATATTATTTTTCCAAATTTTCATCATCTTCTTCCTCTTCATCATCTTTTTCACTTTCCTCATCTTCTTCCCTTTCATCTACCATCTTCAAATTTTTTGTTTTCATAGTAACTTTTCTCATCTTTCTTCGGCTTGATACACGAATACGTACATCTTTCTCTTTAGTAATCTCGATCAAGTTCCAAACTTGTCGATCACTAGGCAATGAGTAGGTTAACTCAACCTTTGTGTTTATGTTTAAGTTATAATATTTTTAAGCTATTTCAAAAAGTTCGGCATCTGTACAACCTTCACTTAGAAAGGTAACTCCCGCTCCCCTATCATTATCAACCACAAAATTTCAAGAGTCATTTTTCACCAACCATTCTCCGTAGACTACAGTTAACTTACACACCATCTGCAAAAATAAAATTAGAACACATTAACAAATATAGAGCATCAATGTCAAAAAAATTTAATCCAGAAGACTCTACAAAAAACTTTAAGAAAGTCTTTTTTTCGTAAATATTGGCTTACTTTTGTTATTCTAAAATTTTCGAAAATACTATTGAAGAGTTCCAGGATAAACAAGTTAGTTTTACAACTGACCAAATTTTGTCAGAATTTTGACTTTCTACAAAAGACTTTCTGGTAAGTCTTCCACGGAAGACTTCCACGGAAGTCTTTTCAACTATTACATATAGTTCTGCTTATTGTCGGTAAAAGTCTGCGTAGGTTACTTTTGCAATTGATTGTATTTAAATTTTATTGAGAAAACTTGACTTCTGTGAAAATCTTTTTAACAACCTTAGGTTTGACCAGAATCACAAAATAAAAATCTGGAAGACTTCCAGGTAAATCTTCCGGCATAAGACTTACTTGGAAATCTTCCAATTTAAATTTAATGTTTAAGTTTCAAAATTAAGCTACATAGACTTCCACCGACAGTGAGAATACTTCATGTTAAAGTTGAGATGTCTTCCGTGGAAGTCTTGCGCCAAAAGTCTTCTGATTTTTGACACGATTCGGTCAATTTCAAAACTAACATGTATATCAAAGAAGTCTTCTCGATTTTTTTTGTCGACAAAAGAAAATTTGGAAAACTCTCACGGAAGTCTTCTTTAAAAAACACACAGAAAGTCAATGGGAAATTGCCAGAAATAACACTTTCAAGATACCACTTTTCAACTTTACACTAACCAACTTTACCACTAAAATTTTAATAGTCAAAATACTATTGGAATTTAGGATTTAGGGTTTTGGGTTTAGGATTGATAGTTTAGGGTTTAGTGTTGATTTTTTAGGGTTTAAGGTTTACTTTTTAGGGTTTAGAGTTTAGGGTTTAAGGTTTAGAATTGATATTTTAGGGTTTAGGGTTGATTTTTAGGTTTTAGCGTTTAATTTTTAGGGTCTAGAGATTAGAATTGATGTTTTAGGGTTTAGGGTTAATATTTGATTTAATATTTATTTTATGTATATATATAATGAACAAGGATATAAGAGTCTTTTATCCTTAATAAAATGTGTATTTTTGAAAATGTTCATTTGTTGATGGTAAATATGAAAAGTGGTACCACCAAAGTGGTATAATTGAAATTCTCCCAAAGTCAATTGCAAAACTAACCTATGTTTTGACCAGAAAACTTCGGTGGAAGTCTTCTTGTCGTAGAAACTTACATGAAAATCTTCTCGCAAACCGATCTAGAAAAAAAATCGATTTAATACCTTGAACTAGTGAGATAATTTGCTTAGTTTCTTCAACCACACATAACTTCACCACGAAAGCTACCCGCTGTTTAATGACCAAAAATTATGAGTTTAAATGGATCTATGAACCTTACAAAGTTTATAATCAAAATCATGGAGTTTTTGGATGAATATAGAGAGAGTAAAAAAGATGTACTTTGTGTGCATAATAAATGAGATAGGATGAGTAAAAACCGATTTATGGGTGATTAATAACTCAAATTGGTTGTTCCTGGTAATTGGTATATTGATGGCAATGGTAATATTGTAAATATTTAATAAAAATGAGGATAAATAGAGTAAAACACTCATTTTCGAAAAAAGTATAATGGTATTTTCGTGAATAATCTGAACTTCTGGGATGAATAGGACAAATGAAAATTCCAAAAAAAAATCATTAATTAGTTTTACATTTGCCTTTTTATTTTGAATCATTGTTCAAAAATCCCAAAATACTATGGCTGGAACTGGATTGTTGAATTTTGGAATGATACAGTAGAGTGACTTATTTCATTAATTCCATATTTTTTTTATCATTTTACATAAATGAAATGGGATACTCATTCCGTCAATTCCACAAATAATCCAAAATATATACAAAGAAAAACTCTCATAAACATTTCTCTGCAATTTTATTCATGAATAAAATTGTAGATAGATGTTTATGAATGTTTTTCATAACTCATTTAAACTCCTAGCAGTGGGGTGCCATTATATACAAAATGGGTCTTTAATTCAATTATTATTAAAATAATAACAGTTTATATATGTTGATCATTATGTAATTGTTAAAATATTACTTGCTCCACTAAAACAGGATTTAATAATCTAACTAGATTTTGACCCGCGCTTAAAAAACGCGAGTTTATTTTTGAAATAAAACAAATTCTTCTATATGAATTTTTATATAAGATAATATATATATATTATACATTTTCCAGGTGAACCGAAACGTACCAAACTGAAAAAAACAAAACAAAAAATTAAACTAAATTTCATAAATAATCGATCATATCATATATTTCTGGAACCAAAAAACAGAAACTGAACCGCGAACCAAATGGGTATTTAAATTTTGTAAATATAAATTATATACCTACAAATATTTTATATAATATTTAAATACTAAATATCCTAAAATATTATTTAAAATCCAAATTAGGAAAAAAAATAAATTAGCCGAATATTTTCTATTCAAAATATTGAATAGTTTCATAGTTGAATATTAGACACCAAAGCTTTTTAACTTCCAATTTATGTAAAAATATTAAATGTATTAAAGTATATAGAGATTTATTGTTAGAGTAATATAATAGATTATGGAAAGTAATAAATGAGTTTTGTTCACATGGATACAGAGCTACCAGTTTAGTTTGCAGAGTCTATTTGAGTCTGATTGTTGATGTCAAAAAAAATAATAATAAATAAGTACATTTAAAATATAAAGTATTTATATAGTTAGAGAAATAGTATTTATATAGTTAGAGAAATATAAGGAAATACCAAAAAATGTTAGTCTAATGAAAGTGTCGAAACAACTTGTATAAGTAGATTTTTTAGGATTCTTCTTTTTTAATAGTATTGATGGTACTATACAAACAACTAGGTAATAACACGCTCCTTGCGTGGAATGAGATTATTACTTTTGTTACTTTTAAGATAAAAATGATATTATGTCTGTTTAGCATGAATATTGGTTCAGTTTTACGTTGTTTTTTTAATCTCCTAAAATATAACTATCATTCTAAATCTATATTTAGTTTGGTTTGTTTGGTTTAAATGTTTGATGTTTTTGATTTTTTCGATGATAACCAAAAACTATTGTTTTTTGTTTGATTTCGTTTTATATAAATTTTAGACATTTTTGATGTCGAACTAATAGTTTCCTATTATAATTCTAAAGATAGGTAAAATCAAATAAAATCTAAATAATATTTAAAAAAAGAAAAAAAAATTATTAATATAAAATATTTCACTACAATTTGAGCGATAGTGAAAGAAAACATTAAAAAAAATTCAACTTCAATAAGAATTAAAATTCTCACTTGTGGTGAATAATTAGTTATATAGTCGCTTATGTCAACGTGTACATGTATGTATATGTAAAAGTATATAAATGTGATGATAAATATATGAATATACCGTTAATTAAGATTTAAAATATTTTTGTTCAAAATAACACATGATAGTAAATTCTTAAACAAAATTAAGTAAAAATAAAACAAACCTAGAATTAATAACATTTTTTCATATGAAGAAAATCAAATTGTATTCATAAACAATAAAAATAATATATATTACAAAGTGACATCTTCACTTGGTACCTAAATTCTGTTTTTAATCAATTTTGTGATTTTTATTTCTTTTTAAAGTTTTTCTGATGTCTGATTTTTTTTTCTACCAATTTGGTTTTGTTTCTAATTCTTGGTCTGATATGAAAATTTTATAAAAATGTTAATATTTGATTAAACTAAAGTTATTCATTAGTTTCACGTAGAAAATTTTAATTTATTAATACAAAAGTTAAAAATGTAAGAAAAATGAATGAATTAAAAAAATAATGTATAAACCCATTAAATAATGAATTTAAAAAATTAATGTGTGAATGCATTTATTCTCAAATGATTGTGAGGCTGACACGTGTCTAATCTAGAAGATCGAAAACTAAGCCTGTTTACAACATTGAAAGGCCCATTAAACAGAGTTTGGTCTAGTTAGAAATTAATTTACACCTTTCCGTAGACTTGAGATATTCTTAAATTAATCAAAAAGAAATCTTCCAAAAGAGTATTTTCAATATAAAATTCTACCTTTTTAAATGGAGTAAAAGAAAATACTCCCTCCATTTCAATATAATCAGAAAATAATTTATATTAAAAAGATACATATTTCATATTTTCACTACATCATTTAATGTTAAACTGCAAACTTCAAACATTTATTAAAATCTTATTGGTTAAAAGTTATGAGGAACAATACATTACAAAAAATAATACATTGATAGTTTAAAATTCATAATTTTCTTAATATGTGCGAAAAATACTAAAACATGCATCTTATTGAAACATAGGGAGTATGGAGTAAAAATATTCCAACCCCACTCCAAAAAATAATAGAATGATGAAAAACAAAATATATATTGATTCATTTATAGAGTAAACTCTATTATGAAGTATGAAATATAGTAGGGTTAGAGTGTTTTCTATTCTATATTCTCTTTTACTCAATTTTAGAGTAAAAAAAGAAGTTGGGTTGGAGATACCTATAGAGCCTCTCCAAAAAAAAACTCTCTATTGTGAAGTTTCCAAATTTTTATATTTAAAGTTTCAAGGTGTTCTTTTCCAAAAACAAAACTTCAAATTTAACTTCAAAATTATTTATATTTTATATTATGGTTCTTATATTTGGGAAAGTATTCTAATATACCCCACTTGGAAAATAACTATTCTAACTACCCCACCATTTTTCTCACTGCCCCACTTTTTTTTTTGTTCATAGTAGTTTCTAGTAATTCAAGGTAGTTTGTTTTTTGTTCATAGTAGTTTCTAGTAATTTAAGGTAGTTTCTAGTAATTTAAGGTAGTTTCTAGTAATTCAAAGTAATTCAAGGTAGTTTCTAGTAATTCATATTGCACATAATACTGATTCATTAAGGGTTATTGATTTTTTAACTATATTTAGACTTTGAGAAAAAAAAAATCAAATTTATGATTTGTTAAAATAGAATGAAGATAGTAGTGAGTGGGTCAATATAGAATTTAGTCCTTATATTTGTCATAGTTAATAAAAATTCATATAATATTTATAAATAACAAACAAAAATATATAAATTATATAAAAATATTAATTAGTAAAATTTTACATATAATTTAAAATTATAAATAGAATTACATAATTAAATATTAACTACAAGCGTAATATCACATTCTTGTTGTCTAATTTTAGTTTTTTTTAAAAAAAAATTACTAAACTACAAGCAAGTATTTTAAATTTATTCTGAAAATTTAGTTTAGTTTTATGTCTAAAACTTACATTTATAAAAAGTAGAAGTTAATTTGAAATATTTATGAGATATAAAAATTTGAAGGAAAAAAATAAAATATTTATAAATTATAAATTTTATTTGTAGTTGTAACAGTAAAAACCAAAATGCAATTAAAGTGAAATTTCAAATTTAGAGTTTTGAGTTTCAATCTTCAAAATTTCAAATTTTAAGTTTTTTTTTAAAGAACAAAAAACTCTATTATAGAGTTTCTTTTGGAGATGCTATTATAGCAACAAAATCCATACATGAAATAAAACTAAACAGGACAAAAAAAACCAAAACTTAGCCCGAACCGACCAGTTACGCAATGAGGTTTGGTGTAAAGAAATATAGATTTGGTTCGAACAACCGTGGGAGTTGGGATAGCAATAGCTTGAAGTGGTTTCTTCAACTTAAGAACAAGCCCAAGCGTCTCTTCAACTCCAAATCTCTCTCCTTTTCGAGCTTCCCACTCAAACGAATGCAGAAGTGGAGCTACTTTACCCAAGAAATGGGTCCAAAAATGGAAAGATCCGAACATGGGAACAAGCTCTGATACCAAAACGGACTACCTATTTCAATTGTTGTGCATTCTCAACTTTGCATTACCTAGCATATTGGAAGATCAATTGGCCAAAATAACGGTGAGCAGCAACTGTATGAAACCATCCTCAATGCCATGTTAATCGCTGCGTAAAGATATTCCGACCAGACCCAAAGGGAAGATACTTATAATCATTCCCACTGAATTCAATCAACTAACAAAAAAATAGAAAACTGACATGTAAAGAATTCAAGATAACAAGTGGAAGATAAGCCAAAATACAAAATCAAGAACACAGTTTAGATCTCATGAATATAATCAAAGATTTAGCTAGTATGTTCTTTCTTTTTTATTTTAGTAACAAAAAGGAACAAGTTCATATCTTCAGATCATTCATAAGATCTCAGAAAGCAAAAAAAATAAAATTTTTTTTCATCTCTAGATTTCCTCAGAATTCACTTGCTGTTTGGACCTGCGAGCACAATCCTGAAATCTCATGACCAGACCATAACATCTCAACGGGTTGTCGACGTTCTCCTTGTAGCATCTCTTCCACGCTTCGTGATCCGAAGAGCAAGGCATTGGTCTCGGTTCAGGGATCTTAAACTCTTTCTCCCTCAGATCCTTGGCTCTCTCAGTCACTTCATGGACAATGTTCTTTTCTTGTCTCTCCACCTTCTCAAGAACCTTCTCACTCTCTTTCAAAACAGACTTAACCGATTCCAGCTCCGTGCTTGCTGCTGTTTGTTGCGGCATTGGGAAGAAGAATGGTGGGGGCTGCGTCGGTAACTCTGCCGTTGGCTTCGGTTTCTCTGCATCATGGTGTGTTCGCGCTTGATCTGCATTGTTCTGTGGTGGTGAGACTTTGGGTTTGGTTCTCTTTACCTTTCTCTTAGGTTTTTCGTTGCCTTGAGCTAGCTGATTGATCAGCTTCGGAGTGATCTGAATTGTGTAATCTCCCATATTACAACAACCTAAAAAGATTTAAATTAACATCAAGAAACAACATCATATCTTCAAAATCAGATGATGTACAATATTAACATCACATCGGTTCGAGATCATTAAATGAAACATAGAAACCGAAAGCAAACAAATTATGTAATAAAACGCTAGCATCAGAAGTTGACTCTCGGTCTAATGGGGCAAGGTATGTAAAAGCAAAGACAAGAATCAGATTCAAGATTCGAATATCTTAACTTGAATGAAAAATTTCCAGCTCAAGGCTAAGAACCCTAGAGTCTTACACCAAGCATGAGAAACAAAGATCAGGCGGAGACATACCTGGTAGGAGAAGAATATCGGCGAACGGCGATTCTCTCGTCAAAGCTTGTGAAATTGAAGACGAAGAAGGAATTCCTATTGGGCTTAGTTTGCTAGATAAAAGTACTGAACTAAGCCCAGTTTATTCTATTGGGCATATAAGGCCTTTTTGATCCCATCGATGATTGTGTTATTCAAGGACTCGTCTTGGCCATTGGTTTGCGGGTACCGGGGAGTACACATGATCTGACGGATCCTCCACTTGTTGCAAAATTCGCGAAAATTCTGCGCAATGAATTGTGTTGAGGTCAAAATCGGTACAACGAAATTAATAGCCAAAACTCCCCGCGAAAATACCAAAAGAGTAGTTTTATAAAACCCGAGGACTAGTTTTATAAAACTCAAAGTCATTTATAGAACTCGTAGACTGTTTTATAAAACTCGAAGATCGTTCTATAAAACTCGAGAAATCATTTTATAAAACTCGAGAAATCGTTTTATAAAACTCGAGAAATCGTTTT
>CAKOAT010281599.1:2636-28346 GCA_932364175.1 Eruca vesicaria subsp. sativa | reverse complement strand
AAGTCTGGAGCTATCAACTGGTATACCACTTCTAAGCATCTTCAAAGACAGTAAATCCATGAAGCCGAGAAGCCCTTTTTCCTACAGAAGCTGGTGCCTATGCTTATACAAAGGTGAGGCATCATTTCTATTTTCTTCATATTCCTATATTTCTCTGTCTCAAATGGTTTTTAGTGTTTCGTTTTGCTTGCACATATTGGCTCAATAAAAGCATAATCTGGGTGAGAGCAGTGCAGTATTTTGTTCCTGAAAGCTAACTGAATAAATTGGTTGAGTTTCTACATAGCTCTTTTCCCTCAAGTTTAGGATTTTAGATGTGTTTACAAATATTATATTAGTTCTTCTATTTATATATGCAGTATCCAATGTTACATGTAAGAGTTTGCATTTTTACTGGTCTTAAATCATATCACAAAGATTGCAACTTCAACTTATTAGCAAAGAATGGTTAAGCAAAAGATGAGAAAACGGCTTGCATGTAGACCAGTAAGATTTCATATAAGAACCAAAGCTTGCATCTTATACTAGCATGCCAAAACATATTTTCTAATTTAAACAACTCACTATTTTTGTAAACCAATTCTAAAATCATGTCGCTTTAAGAACGCAAACCAAAGTTTTTTTTTTTAAATATCAATATTTTCAAATATATGAATTACAGTAGATTTTTTTTAAATATGTGGGTATCCTATCCTAACTAGAAAATATTTTAGTTACTAAATTTTGCAGCCTCTTATAATTCAAAATGCTAAAAATACAAACAAACAAACTTTATTTATATGTGTAATAAGTTTGGATATATTGAAAAGCATAATTCGTTCGATAATTTATTACAATTATAATTCTGAAAATTATTAAATTTTAATGATACAAAGAATAACATGTATAATAAAAATAAATTGGAGATATAATTAATAAATTTATATAGTATTTTCTGCAAACTACAAAGATTTAAAAATAAAATTAAAAGATATTTTCTATTTAAATACTAAACTAATTAAAAATTAAATTTGTGAACAACTATTAACAAAATATGTAATATATTTAAAAATAAATATAAGAAATATATATTAATAATAGTGAACAAGATATGTTATACTATTACATAATATATAACACCAAATTTTAATAATACATATATATATATATATGTATATATATATCAATTTAGTTATATAAATAAAATCTAACACAAAGAGAGACAAAACACCCGTGCGGATTTGTAAAGGTTTTTCAAAATAAACAACAACAAAATATAAACCACTAAATCAAAAGCTAAAGATTTGGTAAATAAATAACTTAATTATTATTAAAAAACATTTTTTTAGTATCTTTATGTTTTTTATATATTTACAAAATCATATTCTTTAAAATGGTCTAATGTCGTTTCTATTATAGACTAATAAATAAATTAATAGTGTTATTAACAAAAGACAATTCCGCGCTTCCAAAGGGCGGATCAAATAATCAGTACTATTAAAATACAAGGTATTTTTTGATGTCTTTTTATTTCAATAATATTTACAAGATTCTGCAACTAAAATATTTTTACGCTATGATTTTATTAAATTCTGTATTTTTCTAATTTTCTTTTAATGCAACAGTAAGGCAACACTTTTATTCCTCAAATATCATCGACGCATTTAAATCCTCCAAGTTTTGGTTGACCTTACGTTGGTCAAATATTCCGGATCATTTTGGATATTTTGTGTTCTTCCCCAAATCAAAACAAAAAAAAAACTTATTTATTTTTATTTTCTAATTCAAACTCAAATCTTAAATAGAAGATTAGAAAATTAAAAATTTGCTACAAGTCGATCCAAATGATATCTTTTGGTTATCGGAATGTTTAGTACAGCATATAATTTCTCACGTTACCTATTTTAGTAGGTAAAAAAATAAACAATACATTGGATCAAAATTTACAAAACCCATTTTAAATTGCAGGAAAAACTATTATGTGTAAGCATTATTATCATTATATATTAAATCAAATCATGAAAATTTGATGAAAACAGATAAATCTATCTGTTTAATTACTATTTGATTACTAAACAAAATTGTATTTATACTCTGTTATTTTCTTTAAGAATAACAATTTAATCATAGCCCACGGATCCCTCATGTTTGACCCGTTGCAGGGCAGATGCGGGTCGGTCAATTTTAGAAAACTAAGTTGCAGATGCGGATGTAAGTTAAGTGTATTTTATGCGGAGCGGATGCGGGTTGGTTTAATTTATATCGCGGATACCCGCTAATCCGCAAAGATAGAAAAAACAATTTCCTAAAAAAAGTTTATTTTTAAAATATAAGAAATGTAGGTAAAATAAATTAAAATATATATAAAAATAATAAAAAAATATATTAATCATATTATTTTTTTAAAATAATTATTTCTATTATTTAATAATTATCTGCGGGTCTTGCGGGTTTTCTGTAAATTTAAGTGAAGTCAGTTCAAATAAATATATTTTCTTTGCGAGTGAGAAATGTTAAAAAAATTAGTCAAAAATGAATCAACCCGCTGCAGAAAGGGTTGAGCGGGACCGGTTTGACCCGCTTCCCAGCACTAGGCACGAGTATATAATTATGCAACATCACAAATTCAATACAATTGTCAAAACACCTTACCAATCATTAAAAATATATTTTACATAAATATGATTACAAAAAACACATATATGACTACAAAAAAAAACACAAATGTAAAAATGAAATTTATAAAAAAAAATGAAATTATAAAATATACCCGCCCTCTAAAGAAGTGTAACTCTATATAATCCTCATTACAATCAAATATACTCAAATATGATCCACAAATGCGATCGAAACATACACATGTAAATTTCATCTTATTTGAAAAAGATACAATACCCGCGCTTCGGAAGCGTGGGTCAAAATCTAGTATACTATTATTGAGAAGTAAATTTGGTTAGTTGTCAACTTCTTCATGATTTTAGATAATTTGTTTATTTTCATGTTTTCATAATTTCATATATAATTTATTATATAATGAAAACAAATTTATATCAGTAATAATTTTTTAAAAAAGTCAGCTCTTATCTATTAGATTGATATCTTGAAAAATATTTATCTATTATAAAAGTAAATTTGATTGGTTGTCAACTTCTTCAGGATTTTAGGTAATTTACTTATTTTCATGTTTTCATAATTTCTTATATAATTTATTATATCATAAAAAGGAATTTTTATTAATAATTTTTATTAAATAAGCTAATTCATATGTATTAGATTGTTACCTTGAAAATATATTTTTCGGTTATAAAATTTAAGTGAATTTACTGACTGATTTGTAACTTTTCTTTGATTTAGGTAACTTAGCTTATTTCTCATGTTTTTAATTTCATATATAATTTATTACAGAAAAAAAGAAAATTTTATTTATAATATATTACTATAGAATAAGATAATTCTTATGTATTATATTTTTATCTTGAAAATATATTTTTATTACCGAAATTAAAAATAATATATTAAAAATATAATTAAATATAAATCAAGCAAAGTTGATTTGTTAGTTTCTCCATGATTTTAGATATAATATATTACTATAGAATAAGATAATTCTTATGTATTATATTTTTATCTTGAAAATATATTTTTATTATAGAAAATAAAAATAATATATTAAAAATATAATTAAATATAAATCAAGCAAAGTTGATTTGTTAGTTTCTCCATGATTTTAGATATTTTTGCTTAGTTGTCATGTTTTAATAATTTCATATATAATTTATTATATAATAAAATTAATTTATATTAATAATATGCTATTTTTAGAAAATAAGATAATGCTTATGTATTATATTATTATCTTGAAAAAATATTTTCTATTATAAAATTTAAGTGAATTTGCTGATTGATTTGTAACTTCTCAGTGACTTAGATAACTTTACTTATTTGTCATTTTTTAATAATTTCATATATAATTTCTTATATAATTAACAGGAATTCCTATTAATAATAGTATATTTTTAGAAAAGAAAATACTTCTTAGGCATTATATTGTTATCTTGAAAATATATTTTTTATTATAAAAAAATTAAGATATAAGAAATTAGAATTAAATATAGATCAAGCAAAAATATTTATATAAATATATTTTGAAAAGTATTTTACTATGTGAGTTTTGTCATTTATTATTAATTTAATAAATAAATAATAACTTATTATATTATTTTGAATTAATAAAACATAAATTAATAATTATTTTTGTAAAAAATACATGTGCGGAGAAAACACTTAGATTTCAGACCAAATAATACCGTCTTGGTTATGATATAACAAAGCCCATAAATCTTATAAATTACTATTATATTATCTGAGTTACAAAATATTATGTTATTTCTTTTCAGTTTTATTTTATCTTTAATCGGTGCAAAATCTATTGGTGTTAATTTAAAACCTAATTTAAATAATTAATTATTATACTTCAAGTGCTTTCTGATGATGGCATAGCAGATTACGTGCTTGTCTTCTGCCACCTGATTCCACAGCAGATTCGGCCGAAAAGATATCTATGTCCTTATGTTCCTAAGCTTCAAGTTAACTAGAAACCTGGAAAAATAATGAAAATGCAATATACATAACTTTTTTTTGCACAAACATTATAAATAACCTAATTAAGACTTTATAATGCAAAAAGACAACACCAGTTTTCAAACTAATTAAAAAAAAAGTTGTCCTAACTCCTCTCTCCGAGTATACTATTATCTCTCCTTCGTCGTCTCTCCGAAGGCGTTTATTTGGTGCGATTCCTTTGCTTTTAGTGTCGGTGGTGTAGATCTGGTGGAGTTTCATGCGGCCCCAAGTTTTGATGCATGTCAGCCATGTTTATCTCTCTCTCTCTTCATATTCTCTTAAACTACTTTCCATTTTGTTTAGAAAATAAATCACGTTTCGAATAATTTGTAACTGCATATATATATGCCAAACGTTGTATAAACGCAAATGAGATAAGCCAAAATCAATATGTCTTCCCCAATGTTTTCACTTTTTCCTACAAGTTATCATATAATATAAGTATTCATGATGTTCTTATATAAGTATGAAAAATGTTTTTTTGCTGTATATATAGTTAAGGAAAATATGAGGGTGCATTACATCCATTGGGACTTAGAAGATTGCGATGCATCTTGCAAATCAAAAGTTGGACAAAAGGCCACAGGCGGATGCAACCTAAAGAAAAATCGTTTACGGAGTTTTGCTCTCACATCTGTCCAGCTGATAGAGTTCATACGTCTTTCATGGCAAAAGGCTCAATTTCGCTAATTGTATAAGCTAAGTTATAATCCTCAAAATATATTGCATTAGTTATTCGTTGCTTGTAATATACATGCTGTCAAAATATTACTAATAACACATTATATTACAATGGATGAGAAGTGGATTGTCTCAATTTTTCTTTATATTAAAATGATTGTCGTAGAAGTGAAACCAAATGAAGACCAAGTTTCGCGGCTCAAATTTACATACAAGATTTAAAAAGGACATTCTCTCAAATAATCTTTTCTAAGTTTTTTTCATAAAAATAATCTTCCAAAAATTAAATGATCAAAATTTTTTTATTTTAAATTTTTTAATATTTTTTTAATTTGAAACTCCATCTCCAAAACTCACCACTTAACATTAAACCCTAAATCTATATTAGTTAACCATAGGGGATAAATTTATCCTTTAAAAACAAATTATTTTGGTCATTTTTCTTGTTGGATGATATTTTTGTTAAAATAAACTAACAAGATCAATATAAAATAATTTATCACTTAAAATCCTCCAAAATAGTATATATATGTATCCGGCTATCATATAATAGATTTAAGTCGAGCTTTCATACTGATGAATAAAAGTTGTCCTCGGATTGAGAAATTATCCAAGTCTCTCTGCTGGATGGATGCTTGATGCTTGATTACAGATTACGTACTAAACTAGAGTCAGATAATTAAAACATGTTGTAAAAATATTATGTGTGAGCACAGTAGTGTAAAATCTTCGTTGTCGGTAAATGGTTGAGTCCATGTTTTTTGAAGACGAGGAAGTAGAGACCATGTTTATAGTTAGAACCAGGTGATGCAGGAGAGAGTAATGGGACACTTTTCATGTCCAAAAGCCTATTTATTTACATACTTGTATATTTTAAGTTTCTTGTCAACATGTATTAATACACAATAGTCTTTTGGATAACATAAAATTTGACAACTGTTATCCCTAGTATTTTTACCGTAGTTTTAATTTGGGTTCCAGTTATCAGAAAATATACTATTTCACGAATTCTTTTGGATAAATTATGAAGATTTATTACCATTTTAATTTTTGATAGGGATAAAGAATCGACTCGTAACAGACTAATCAAATAAAAATTTAAACAATACCGAAATGCAAGAAAAAACTAACGATAAAAAAAAAATGCCAAACCCAGGACCTCCGAAACTTTCAAAGAGCACAAACTCAATGATGCTTCAAGGCACGATCCCAAGATTTTCCAACGAAGTTTATGAGTATGAATGCTAATCTTTAGATTGACGACGACACTTATTCTTAACAAGAAAGACCGACAAGGCTCCTCCACAATTCCACACCCATAAATCATTTTTGTACCTAATTATACCACTGCCGACATCAAAACATCAAAACATCAAAACTGTAAAAGTTATTACAAGAAGCAAAATGCTATATAGAACAAATAATATATATATATATATATATATATATATATATATATATATATATATATATATATATATAGTAAAAGAGACCAAAAGTATGAAAGCACAACTAATATATATATGTAAACTATATACTATAGTTCATTGTATACATAAAATATAATAGTTAACTGAGAAATGCAAAATTTACATTTCGTATTTGAAGTTTATCTTGTATGAAAAAAAAAAACAGAATGCAAACAAGACACCTATATTAACATTTTTAGCAAAAAAAAAAAAAAAAAACAAGACACCTATTCGATTGTTTTCTAAACAATATAATCACCGATCGAATCTGATGTTATAGTCAAGAAACACAAATATTTTTCTAATGTTACGTAAGTTAAGCGCTATGAAATTTATTCGGTGGTTGTAAATCTCGAGATTAGTATTATATTTTTAGTAAAAATAAAAAAATAAACGAGAACTCAATTAAGGAAAAAAATCAGGAAAAAAAACGTAGATATGGACATATTGACAACGAACGTGGAGGAGAAGACAATGACAGATAATATTTTGTGAATTAAGATGACACATGCATTGATGTTTCTTCACGTAAAGAAAGGCCTTCGAGTTGGCATTTCCTTGCCTCACGAATCTTTGTCTACCTCGTGCTTCTTTTTAATTCTCTTGTCCTCTTATTTTCTTTCCTTTTTAATAAGATTAATTATTTGCCACAACGCTCGCTACTCTGTCTCTTCTCCTCTTTGACTTTTGTCACACTTGTCTTTATCGTTTTAACTCAACCATGGTTAACAAAGTTTATTGCAAAAAAAAAAAAAAAAAAAAGTTTATTGCAAAACCCTAAGTATCTGCTGCTCCTCGATATTATTTTGTCCAACACATATTGTCTAATTATCATCGCCATTTAGTTGACTTGTTTGATTAATAAATGACTAATCCAAATCAAGACTCCCCATGTATCACTTGTTGTTTGTTGTTTGTTTTCTCTTATAATCTTTTGTTGGGATTGTGAATTGTGTGAACATGTGTGGTTCAAGAGTCAACTTCGGACGTAGGGTTGTCACTATCACTCTAAATAATGTAAACCCATATTTTTGCTTTTATTCAGATATGCAGTTAATGCTTATATATATCTTTCAAATTATAATGTTCATATCTCTCTGAGCCACATGAATCGGGCTTTGGCTCCATTTATATAAGAAACTCTTTATATAAACTCTAATCACCTCATGTGACTTATTTTCATATATCTTGGTTTCATATAATATTTACCGAGTCCATCATTCTCAAACTCAGATAAAACTCTTAATCATATATATAAATATATATATATTTATATCTCATTTAATTTACTACTCCGTTAGCCAATTAAGAAGACCAATACCTTTTGTACCTGGAAAACTTTTTACATTAAACAAGAAAAAAGAAAGTGAGGTAGAACTACATTTGACTTTGACAACCGAGATAGGAATATATAGTACTTTAGAAAATTTTATATATATAATTAGAAAAGGCCGAAGATGATAAGGAATTTTCGTTTCTATATGTTGGAATCTGAAAATATTTTTTAAAAATAATAGTTATAAATGAAAACAGAGAGATCCAACTAAACTTTGTTGTTGCGGACTAAGTGTTTTGTCAAACATAGGATCCGACCGTTGTTTGTTGTGCATGTGCCTAGAGACATGACCCTCGCATCATCCCTAACTAATTGTCTTCCAGATTTAATACTTTTCATACCTTTCTACGCTTTTGTGAAAAAAAGATATCACACTATGTTACATAATGATGATCAATATATACATAACAACTATAAACTAAGCCATGCGACCAAGGTTTCATTGCTGGTTCTATTAATTTATGTATGCCACTTCACTAAGATTTGATACGCGGTTTGTATGTAAAATAAACTAAATTTTGATCTGTGATTTTCAAGCGAAGATCAATTTAGCCTCTAGGCTTTATCAAGTTTTTTTTTTGTCCACACGGACCACGGGCTGACTCAATAGCCCCTTAACCTCCTAAGGGGAACTTCACTATTGTATCAAGCTATATAATCATTGAATTCAGACTTTGTAAACAAAATGACTTACCATTACATTGTAATCAAGCTATATGATACAACAGTTGTTGTATTATGATTTTGTAAACTCTTTCGAATAAATAAAATTTAACTTGACGTGAAAAAAACTCCTGGCTAAACTATTGTCTTTTTTTTTCTCTTTTGAAAATAAACTATTATTCTTAAAATCGTTTTAGGTATGCATGTTAATGTTAGTCACTTTCTTATATTTTTTCTTCCTCGAGATAATATTGGAAAAACATGAAGAAATACATTGTTGGGATACAACCACAGGTTCCTAAGCCGACAGACAACATAATAGTTTTTTTTTTTTTATCTATAATACTAATTTTTAAAAATTGTTAAGTACTACTAATAATTGATACGATGAGCTTGGCTGCTGATTCGATGTTTTGAAACGGTCTTACAAAGAATTAAAGATATACATTGGTGTTCTTGTAATCAAGAAAAGATGAATCTATTTATTTGCCAATAGATTGTGACTGTATTTTGAAAAATTACAGAATTCCAAAATAAATAAAATTAAAAAAAAAACGTTTCAAGCTTCAAAGCTTTGACTTCCAAAGCTCCGACAAAAACACTCAACCCACTTATACTACAACGCTTTCACTTCCTTGCTCACTCAGAATCGTCAATCTCCGAGCTGTCTTCAAGAACTCACTGATCAAAACACACAAAAACGTTTATTAGTTACATGTTTTATTCACCACCACATATTTTTAAAAACATGCGTTTGTTTTTATACCTGAAAGGTTCATTTCCTGCGTACTTGATGGCTCCAGAGGCATCTCTATAGAGCACAGAGCTCAACATCTCAGCCTTTTCAATACCAAACATGTCAGAGAGTTTCCTACTCAGCTCTTCGTACGAGCCAAGAACCGATAGGTCTAACGTCCGACCCACGTCATCTGACTCCATAAACACTTTACAATGCCCTGTCTCCAAACCCGCTACATCATGAGCTTTGTTGGAGCAAGGTGATCCTTCGTCTGATGAAGATAGTTTCGATGTGTTAGCCGTATCCGTTGACCCTTTCTCTGATGTATTCTCCTCAGGTAGAATGAGCTTTCCGAACAACACAATGTGAGACTTTTTAGATTCTGTATCACTGCACGGTGTTGTCCCCATGGTCAAGAAACAGAACCCTTTCTCGTTTCTGTTATCGATGTTTCGCAGCCCTAGAGGTTGAGAAAGAGTTGACGGTTGTGGAGGAGGAGGAGGTCTGTTTAAGTAGTAGTGGTGGAGATCAGAAGATGATAACCCGTAGTACTGATGAGCATTATGCCTGGCTCCCTGTAAACCCACGGGAACATTGTCCAGAACAGAGCTTAACGGGTTTGATCTTATGAGAGGGTTGCTTGGGAAAGAAGGTACTGGGATGGAGTTTATTAGATTGTTGTAATCCTGATGTTGAGGAAGCCTCATCTTCTTTCTCGGTGGCGAAAACGATGTTAGTGGGATGGGATGTACGTTGGATACCAGCTCAACTAACCACGGGTTTACCCGCTTCACGTTTTGGAGTAGGTCAGGCTCATCCCAAGCCACCTGAAACACACAAAATGCAAATCTTGAGTCTTTCTTGGGTTACAAGCAAAGAACAATAGGAGGAAACATCGTTCCAAGGGATCCTAAATAATATATAAGCAAGACGGGTCAATCCACTTATAGCTAATTGTTTTAAATTGGATCCTAATTAGTCATAAGACCGATCAACCAATCCACTTATCAATTGGTTTTAAGTTGAAAGTCCATAAAACGTAACCGAAACTTCTTAGGGTTTACCTGTAGAAGCCGCCAAGGAGAGTTAGGCCAACGGATAGGATCAGAGACATTAACTGCTGAAACAGTCCCCATAAACCAGCTTATCCTCGACGAATCTTCGGTCTCAAACGCCATTTTAAACCTCATACCTGAGCACCAAGGAATCCGCATCGCAGCCCTAGCATCCAACGCCTTGACGCAAAACTCAGACGTGCTAGCCCTAGGATAGTACACAACCTCAAACGCCCTTCCATTAATAGCAAGCGTGGCGGCCTCTATAACCGACTCCGCCGTCACCTTTCCTTTTCTATCAGCAAGAGAACAGTTACTTCTCCTCAAAGTATTACTCTCATCTTCTCTTAGAAGAGAAGAGTAGCCACAACTTCCACCAATAGGGTTCCAACCAGCTGAATACTCAGGTCCATTACCAATCCCTCCTCTCTTAGCCCTCCTAATGCCTACACAAAGATCTCCATTCTCAGCTCTCATGAAGACAATAGAATCTCCAGCCACAAGCTTCTTCTGATTCACAAAGTTACTCCACCCTGTAGTCAGGAGATGCCGGCGCGGCGTCCCTCTATAAATATGTCTAAACTTCCATACATCTCCATGAACATCTTTGGCGAGAATGGTCTGAACAGGCGGCTCAGCGTTATAATCCAACCTCGGGAAGATTGTCTCCGCGCAGTAGCGCGGGACAGAGAATCCTCCCCCGTTGTTAGCATCAGACTGAGTCAGAGTCTTAGCAAAGGACGGTGTCTTCTCGCTGTTACTCTCGAAACCATCACTTTCTTGAACATCTCCATACTCATGATCGTCATCTTTCAATGGAACTAGCCTTAGTTTGGCGAAAACCTCGTCGGATTCATGATCAGCCATGTACTTGATGGCCAAGACACGACATAAAACCATGGGAGGGATAGGTAGGTTCTTGAAATCGACGTGGTCGTAAGCGTTTTCGGCGTGTCCTTGAGGGAAGTAAAAGACTTTTGAGTTCATAGGTGGCATACGGACCATGCCACCAGCACATGCATGCCATAGTTGTGGATCTAAACCTTTCTCTGATCCGGTTTTCATCGGATCCATTACATTTATCATTTCTTCAAATGTAGTAATAATACCTACAAATGAGAATCAAAAAATTAAATAAAAGGATTAGTCTCTGTTTTAAACAGACAAGACACAACACAACAGCATATGCTTTTTTATTTGAAGTACTTTAACATGTACTTAAGAACCTTTTCAGTCATTTGAATCAGTCAACTCTATACCTAACAAACGAGATTTTCCCGGAAAAAAAAAGTTTCCTGAAAATCCGACCAGAGGGTTATGTTCCAGATAGATTCGGTATATGATTAGCAAGAAAACTTCAGATAAATCAATAAGAGATTAATAAACAGTTCAAGTTTAAAAGCCTGCATAAAGCAAGAAAGTCACAGATCGGTGACCTTGAGAAGAACTGAAACAGTAAACTTCTTGGAAAGTTGAGAGAAGGATTTGATCAATAAAGCTAATTAAATCGAAACATAACATGGAACTGGTTAAAATTTTAATAAAGATGAAATTCATACAAGGATTTGATCAAACAGAGAAGATTTAAGACAGGAGTAAAAGACTTTTTGTTCAAACCTGGAACTGTAGTAGTAGATCTGAGGCAAGTTATTGAAGATTCTGTTTTAAAACCCTTTCTTGGTTTTTTTTAGGAATCTGAAGATTCTGCAGCTAAGTTTCTGCTTCAGAATCGGATAAGAGAAGTTCACTTTTGTTGTACAAAGAGAAATGAAAAGAGGTCGTGTATATGAAGGAGAAAGGTTTGGCTTTCTGGAAAATAAAATAAAATAAATAAATATCATCTCTTTTTATTCAACTTTCATTAACTCATTCACATGTTGTGATTTTAATCCACATTAAAAATGTAATGTTTTAAAAAAAAATATTTAAATTACGCCCCAAATATGGTAACAATTTGGTAAGTCAAACCCTTGATTCCGGGCATAAAAATCGACAATACGGAGTGTAAAAAAAATATTATAAAATTTGGATATATAACGAAAAATATCGACATACGAGTAAAGAGTTAAATCGCGCACGTGACGGATCCGCACGTGTCGTCGGTGCTTCCGACATATCTCCTTGAAATCTGATTAGAAGCATCTAATTACTTAACTATTCGAATTTTTATTTTACTAACTCAGCCATTAATTGTTATTTGAATTTACTAATGTTAACAGTGTGATAATCCCAATGTCATTTAATTTTTAACTTATTGTTTACGAAACACGATAGTTTGTTGATGATATCCATGTTAGCAATTTGCTGTCGCTGACCATGGTTAATTGGTTATTAAGACCACTCTGTTCAAAGGGTAATAAAAAGCTTTTTTAAAAAAATACAGTCATACTTTGGTTTTAATGTTACTATTTACAAAACTGTCTGAAATACAGTATGTATCAATCAGCATGTCATAAGACTCATAACCCACATATACGACTTATTTTCTGCTTATACAGTCATACAGTTTCAAGAATAAAAACAAAATTAATAAACTGATGTATAAAATAGAAATGAAAAGATTACTTGCCGTTTATCATTGTATTTCAAGAATATTTGTCGTTTTTGATACTCTATGATTATGTTTCTATTATATATTTTGATTATCTGAATAGTTCAACATTTTCAAAGAATATGGTATTTATAATTTTAGTATTCTTCTATATTAAGAAACATTTTGCTTTAGTCTCATTTTATTTTCGTATTGGTTTGGAATCAATTCACAACACATGCGAAGACTTAGATTCATCCATTTTTCATACACATTTTTCAAATCCGTGTCTACTTGATACCAAGACAGTCTTTCTCTAATCAATATAAAGCATATATATATATATATATATATATATATATATATATATATATATATATATAGATAAATGTGCTGCACACTTTCCTGCATTTTACTTGAGTCTTCTATCAAGTTTTAAATGGCCTTTAGACTTTTGAGTAAATAATATTTTAAGCAATAACGCTAATTAGATGTTAATTAAGAATGTTGCATAATGTCCCGTATCTACTATGGTTAGTTAGTCATGTTTTTAATTTTTTGAGCAAATAATAATATATTGAAATGTATATATGCTTCACTTATAAACTTAATGCTTTTTATATAGAAGAAAGAAAAGAAAACATTTCAAAAATCTCTCTTGTAAAACTATAACTAGACCCCATATATATCCAGATATCAATACTACGATGATAGCAATGCTCAATAAATTTCCGCATGTGTCTTTGTATTTTCTTGTCGTAAGAGATAGCTTCTTCATTATTACGAAGAGTTTGATCTACGCCATAAGAAATTAAAAACTCAGTATCCAGTTATCTACGTAAATATAAACCTAAAACTCAAAATCTATTACATTATGAATTTGTTGTCGCCATTACATTTATGATATATGTATATTATATAAATTCGCCAAAATCTACGCGATTGACAGTTAGGTAATTTTTTATAAAGGTTAGTAACTTTTCCTATAAAAGTAATCGCAGAAATATATTTTTACAGTGATATCCCTTTTTCTGAACAACTTTTGACAGTGATTTTATCATTATACTTTTGGCATATTGTGTCCGCTTTTTATAGTAATGTTTAAATTGTGTACGTGAATCCGAAAATACTATCCCACTTCAAATTAAAAAATTAATACTAAACTTAAAACAGTATGAACAAGAATTGATAGCAAGAAATTAATAATGAAAACAAATTTGACTTTAAGTTACAAAAAAAAAAAAAAAAATTTGACCAGAGGACATAGCTCGTGCGAGACTAACCATGGTTAAGTTTGAAGTGTGTCTGTGTTTATATATTGTAGGTCAATATTAGGACTCTCCTTGTCAATAGTTATTACGTGTGTCTCCATTTATGTTCATCCAGTAATATTTGCATGTCACAAGGGCAATATCGTCATCATAAAATAAGCCAAATGGATCTGAAATCTGGTCTTGAATGTCTTCCTAGTTGTTCAGATTTGGTTTTGCATGTAAACTCCTCATGTTTGACCATTCGTTTTGATGCGTGCCAAATGAAGATTGTTAATATATTTTAATAAGTATAATTTATAGTTTTCTACGTCAAGTTCAGATTATATACTCCTTTAGACTTTGATAATGTCAAGTTAAATTAATACTCCGTAGATTAAAGGAACAATTGCCAATTTATTACGACAGCTTTGATATAAACTCTTCTCAGCATTAACATTGTACTCGCAAACTGAGCATGTTTAGGTAAAAATATTCATGAAGTTTTGTAAAATCTCTTAACGACATGAAGATTAATATTGTAGGATACCCATCATTATAGAAACAATCGCCAGTTCGTCAAGTTCAGGCTATCTACTAACACATGCACTGTAAGTAATAAAAGTCACAGTCATGAGTTATTTTGAGTTCTGTAAGTAACTAAAGTCTTAAGACAATCTCTAACGAGGAATTTTTATGACGAAATTATTAGCGGAATATAAAACTCCGTCTCTTAACTAAAAAAGTTAAGAACCGATTATTAATTTTTTTAGTCAAAAATTAAGAGACTGGTTCTTGTATTCCACTAAGAACCCACCGTATATAAGAACCTCCAATAGAGATGCTCTAAGTCCGTAACTAGTCTTGCAAGTGTACAAGTGTATTGTATCTTTTGAGGGTGTTAAACCACAGAGAAAAGAATTTATATGGACCAATATGAAATAAAATTGTTGTTATAAAGTGGTAATAAAATCTAAAATTGTAGAGATAGTAGACGACGCACGCTTCAAGCTTTTGTAAGGGGTTTTCCCACAGTTATGGAGTTAATTTGAAAAGAAAGATGATAAAGAGAGAGGAAAGCTCAAACAACAAAGAGAGTAAAAGTTGTAAAGCGACCTTTTAAGGAGGAGACATATAAAGACATGAACTGGGATCAGACACAAACAGTAGTCGTTATAGACATTGACTCTCTCTTGTCCTTTTCTTTCACACCTTTTGTCTTCACAAAATATATATATTTTTAAACAATTTATCCTTTCTTTAATTTTATAAATAGATAATGCTATTTCACTCGAAACATATAGTCGAATATATTATTAGCAGGTCTTTTTCAAATTTACTTTGAAACTATTAATTCTGTGTCACTAGACCCGTTTAGTTAAGCTTTTTTTTTTAGTTTGACTCATACGGCCCAATTAATATGGGCCTGAACATGCTATCTCTGGATCATTGGACATGCTATTCTTGAAAGATGTCCATCGCCTTAACAGACGTTGTTACATGTCAAGTTCTTAACAGATTCAACTACTTTAACACTTGAACACTTTTGACTTGAGATAACTTTTGAAAAGGATTAAAAACACATGGGAACTCTCCATCAATAATACATCATCATCCTCGCTGATGATTCCAAGATGAAAAGGTTACAAATGTAAGCATATAATAATCTATAGCTAACTCAATCACAATCTCTTTCAAGCATGGTGGTGATCATCATGACTGTGACTACTCTCTCTGCTGTTACAATTAGACTTGCAAGCCTCCTCTGTTTTCACCTCACAACAGGTCTCTTCTTTATCTTTCTTAGAACTTTCACAGCAACTCGTCTCACAACAATGCCCATCACTCTTCACTTCCAAGCTACCTACCACAGGATCAACATGCCTTGCGCAACAAACTTTCACCTCTTCTTCCAGATTAACTAAGGTTGAAGAAGCATCATTTAGTATTGAGCCAGTTCCAAGCTGAGTCTTGTTACCGCTACCACAACACCCTGAGTCACAGCTCTTCTTCACAAACTCTACATTATCATTCTCTTTCTTGTCACAACAACCAGAGTGACCATGACGTGGTTTCATCACTTTCTCTTGACTCTTCTTTCCACAACAGCTTGACTTGCAAACCTTATCATCACTTCTCTTTGGTAATAACCCTGCTTCCATGTCTCTAGCAACATCACCTTCATGTTTCTCCACATTCAAGACACAAGGAGAAGACCTATAACATTTGTTGCCACCCTTTTGTTTATCCCTAAGCAACAACATGCTATTGAGTATCACAAGCAGACAAGTCCCCACATCTGCAAGAACAGCTGCCCAAATCAACGGGTAACCAGCAAATGCCAAACCAAGAATTGCTCCTTTCATAGTGATGGACAAAACCACATTCTCCACCACTTTCCTTTTAGCTCTCCGTGCAAGCCTTATCGCTTGTGGTATTCTCCTGATGTCATTAGACATCAAAACTATATTACCAGTCTCTGTTGCAAGAGCTGAGCCTGAGATACCCATTGAGATACCAATATCAGCTGTAGCCAAAGCTGGTGCATCATTTAAACCGTCTCCCACCATAGCCGTTGGACCATCTCTCTTGAACTCTTTGATGATTTCAGATTTGCCTTCTGGAAGAAGTTCTGCATGAACTATATCTATAGCATTCCCTATCTGTTGTTCAACATAAACATTTCAAGTTTTCATCAGTGAAGCTTAGTTTCAAGAGAAGTATTAAACTACTCAAAAGACTGATTCTCACTTGTTCTTGAGCATGCATTGCAGCAGCTTGGTTATCTCCTGTAAGCATTGCAGTCTTGATCCTCAAAGATTTCAGTTCTTTCATAGCTTGAGCTACACCTGATCTACAAGCATCTGAGAGATTGAAGCTACCAGCAAGTGTTTCTCCAACATAAACATATCCAACAGTCTTTCCTCCTTTAGTATCAACATCAGTATCTGGAACTATGTAGATACATACACACACCAAAGCAAAGAACTATCAGAGTGTTAAATAAATAAATAAACATGCATTCATTTGATATGTGTACCTGATGAACACTTGGCTCTGGAGGCAATCCTTTTGTTACCAATATAGACTTCTTTGCCATCTATCTTTCCGTAGATACCTTCTCCTGGAAAGTTCTGATAGTCTTCAACCGCTTCAGGCTTAGGTTCAACAGAGACAGATTTTGCATAGTCCACAAGTGTAGCAGCCATTGGATGGCTTGACTTGCTCTCCACGCTTGATACCCTAACAGAAGTCACATAGCAAAACACTCAGAAAAACCTTAAGTGTCTCACTAAAGTAGTTAAAAGGACAGAATAGATGTTTCACCAGTAAAGCAAGCTCTGCAAGCTTGTATCTCTGGAAAGTGACTTAAAATCCATGACTATGAACTCGCCTCTAGTGATGGTCCCAGTTTTGTCAAAAGCAACGGTTTTGATCTTGGCTAAGGTCTCAAGATAATCAGCTCCTTTGATCAGAAGTCCTGATGTGGCTGCCTTAGTTAGGGCACAGAAAGTGGCTACTGGTGTTGAGAGAATAAGCCCACAAGGACAAGCACTTACTAACACAACTAGTGCTAAGTGTAGCCAATGTTTAAGGTTGTGAACCTTCAATGCGTATGGGATAACCACAAAACAGAGTGATATTATGATGATGGCTGCATAAAAGGTAATAGAAGATGAGGTCTCAATCACACTACACAACTCAAGAACACAAAGAACAAGAACCAGTTGCTGGTTCTGTTACTAACCTGGAGTATAGTACTTAGAACATTGGTCTATAAATCTCTGAGTTTCGGTTTTGCTGTTCTGAGCTTCTTCCACTAACTTAGCCATCTTTGCAACCACACAATCCTCAGCTAGAGAAGTTGTTTTCACAGTTATGTAACCTTCAAAAGTTTCATGAGAAAGATCAGACCTATGAAACTTTTCATACAAAAAAAATGTGGAAACCTTAAGCCTTTATATACCATTAAGATTGATGGTTCCAGCCCAAACTATTGAATCTCTCAGTTTAGGCACAGGGAAGGCTTCACCGGTCAAGGTTTTCTCATCAACCTCACAGTTACCATCCACAACAACTCCATCAATAGGTATGGTTTCACCAGCTTTGACAGCTATAACAGTATTGATCTTTAGCTCATCCACTTCAACTTCTTCTCCAGTCTCTGCAATCACTGCCTTCTGTGGAGCTAAACTCATCAGAGACTGCATCACCGCACTTGCCTGAAACCAAACACTTGATCAAATCACAGTATCTTTGGTAACTTGCGTAGCAAGAAATGGAAAAAATGGTGGAAGCAAAAACCTTATAGCTAGCCCTAGATTGGAGCCATTCAGCGATTGTGAATAAGAATACAACTGCTGCAGCTTCTGTATAGTCTTGCATACCAAGTGTTGCTCCCACTGTTTGTAACAATGTAAAACTATTTAGCTTAACTCAGGGCCGCTCAGCATTTTTTATGAATTCTAATTTTTGACTCTTAAATTTTATATTTATTATAATTTAATATCTTTTTACAAAAATTATTATAAATGTTATGATGAAAACAAAAAAAAATATTTTTTAAAGTATAAGTTCTAATATTTTCTTATAAATATATATATATATATATATATATATATATATATATTATATATATATATATCTAAAAAGATATCAGTCTTGCATACCAGGTGTTGCTCCCATTGTTTGTAATAATGTAAAAGTATTTAGCTTCAACTCAGAGCCGCTCAACATTTCTATATGCTCTAATTTTCGTTCTAAATGTTAATATTAATTTAAAGTTTAAACTTTTTTTACAAAATTTATTACAAGTTTTGTGATGGAAATAAACAATAAGTATATTTATTTATTTATTTACTGATTTTTTAGTATAAATTTTAATATCTTTTTATAAAGATATATAAAATCGGACCAGGGTCGGTTTGTTAGCCGGTCTGGTTTAACGTAGAAAAATAGAAGACAAAAGACACGATAATATTACCGGTTATTATAACAAGAACGTTGATGTCGATTCTAAACCTTGCAATGGATGCTATTGATTTGGCTAGTATTGGATATATTCCTGCGACAACGGCTGCGACGGCGAGCCAACGGAACGGAGAGTAAAGATATTTGAAGAATGAAAGGAGGAGAAGTATGCCGGAAACCACCGCGAATGGATTTGGCCATTTATTTTTAAAGTTTGTTTCTCCGGTCACCCTCACATTGGCTTCTAGCCTCGCTTGGTTGAGTGCTTTCACTGCAAACCACCATAATTATGTAATAAGTTGATACACATTAATATTAATATTTGTTGACCGACAAATATTCTATTGGCTTCTGATAATGAGTCAATGAGAAAATATAAATTTGAAAATTTATAAAGGAAAATATATGAATGATAATCATGTGAAAGGTGCCTTACGTAATAAGTCACGATGTTATTACATACTCCTTCCCTTTCAAATTAGATGTCATTTTAGAATAATATTTCCGTTTCAAAATAAGTGTATAATTTTAATGAAAAATTTATTAATTTTTAAATATCATTTGATTATTTTCATTGGTTGAAATGTGGTTATGTGTATAGATAAATGTGTTTTTATTTTAAAAACATACAAAATTAATTATTTTTTAATCTATATGCAAAAATCTAAAATGATAACTAAAATGACATTGAGAGAATATCTAGTTATCAAGTCCTTACAAGATCATTGACTATTTTGATTTGTTACCTAAACTTCCTAGCATGTATATGGTTGTATGGTAACAAATTACAAAAGTTATATGGTAGTGCATGTTTGTGAGGGTCAATGAGTCTAAACTATCCCATTGAATTTCAAGTGTAGTCCTTCGTAGATATCACTATTAAATATTTGAAAGTGACGTTTTTGTGTGGATGTGACATTTATTATATCAACCACCACATAGACAAAATATATTAATTTTTTTTGGAAGGGAAAGCGTTACCAATATGTAACTGGGAGATGATGAGACTATCATGGACGACGATGACGGTCCTTGACGGCACGATGACGGAATATTCCTTGATTCCGTCGAGAGATTTGAGAATGTTCTCAATCAGAGGAACCTCCGATGTACAGCAGATTCCAAGAACGTCGAAGTAACTCTTAGTCAACTTCTTTTCTTTCTTGGACGTCATTTTTTTCTTACAAATCTGCGAAAACACGAAAACTGTGAGTAGATTACTTGTGGGTTTGATAACGTTGCAGGTAATGTAAGAGAGATGCCAATAACGTTTTTGTGGGAAATGCACGTAACGTGTGTCATATGTCTATAATAACAAGATATTTGATAACGTTGTGTCGCTAGGTTCACTCTACACTTGGCGAAAAAGAGAAATGAGTTTTGAGTTCTCTCACAAAAAAAAATCTAACATTTCAGGGAAAAAAAGCATAGAGATCATTGAGATGTATGTTAAGAAGACAGGAGAAGAAGAATTACCGGAGGAGGTAGCAGAGGGACAGAGAACAATGATAGGACCGGTTAGGCTTGGTTCGATCCGGTTTATATAGTTTGTTTCTTAGTCAAAGTGAGGAGATTTTTTTTTTAATGTAGAGCTGACAATGATTTTAAAGGGTGAAAGAAGATGAGAGTGGTGGTTCCTTTATATAGGAAAATGTGTTAGAAAGAGGACTAAAGATCATTGGTGGGTTAACTATTTGAATATATTATGTTAAAAATGTAAATTCCTTTGTTTTATGTGTTCTTCAAAATTAATATTTGTTGTGTAAAGAATCTTTGAATATATTATGTTAAAAATGTAAATTCCTTTGTTTTATGTTGACATTAATGTATCATAAGAATCCTCGAATATATTATGACAATAATGTAAATTCCTTAGTACTGTGGTAGGCTGCTTCTTTCTGATTCCTTTTTTTTTTTGAACTATTCTCTCAAATCTCAACGTTTTTTAATCATGTCATCTCAAATCTCGATGTTCTATTTTTATTTCGCAATTTCATTATTAATTTTGGATGTATACTAGAAAAATGAATTATTGTTGATTTTGGTAAAACATTAAAGGATTGATATTTGTAATCCCGCATTATTTTCCGCCAAAACTAAAATATAAATTGGTTTAAATATTTTTTTTAATTAGCAGTAGTAGTAACCTATTTATTTGCAACTTGTTGACTGGTATAAGTCATGTATGTTAAGTTGATATATTGATGTTTCATCTGACCACATAATCATTTCTTAATACAATTGCATATCAAAATTTAATTTTATCTCTTTATTGACCAACATCACGAAGGTAGGCATACGTTATACGATACACCTAAAACTATTTTGTCAGCCTTAACAGAAATATAAAATATAAATGTATTTTTCTTAGGGAAAGATGGTGTACTACAAATTATAGTGGAGAATCCAAAGTACAATGTCACTGAATGGAAATTCATTTGTGATTCCTCATTTCAAAATTTTCCCAGTTTTTTTATAATGCGATAGATCCTCTCAAAGAGACTAAATGTGAGTTTTGTAGAATGTAGATAACAAAATACTATAACCAATTTTCAAAAAAAAATAAAAATACTATAACCAAAAATATGTTAGTTGCTATTCTAATGTGAGTGCGCGTTATTACTGTGCATCACTGCTATGAATTAATGGCTAGCTATGCTATATCTTCCTACATGCTTGGCTTTATATCCTTTAATGGCCTAGGCTTGAGACCAGACCTATATATGATCACCTGCCATTTATTAACCACTAGGCGCGTCCTGCGCGGAATGTGAGATCGAATAGAAAATTTAACTTTTAATATATATGTATTAAATGTAAAAATAATAGTCACACATATTATATGTTATATATTGAAAGATATAAAGAAATGGACAAAACTTAGGTTCACCCCCTGTGGTGAACCTTTAAATTCACCCCACCCCTTATGACTAATAAAATTACCATGTAAGATTAATTAAAAAGGATATTAAAAATTTTTAAAAAGGAAAATAGGTTTAAAAAAAAGGAACAAATGATTATAAAGCCGTCGTTAGACGTGATCTGATTTCTTCATCCACCGGCTTTTTCTTCATCCCTTGCATAGACTCCCAAATAAGAATACAAAAGTTTGTCAAGTTTGAGTCTCCAATTCTGTGTTTTCAAATTTTGATTTAACCTCCTCTAAACCAAATCAAATTGTTCATCCATGAATTTTATTTCTTCCTGCTACTTGAATATAAGAAGAGTAGCAAGGAACAAACTACAAAGAAGGAAGAAGAAGAAGAAACTTGAAACGCAAGAAACAAAATAGTGAAAAAGAAGCATGAATAACAAGGAGAAAGAAAGTAAAAGAAAACTTGGGTTGTAACAAGAAAAGTTAGGTTGTGTTGCTGTAAGAGAATTGAAAAATTCTAATAAACAAGTAGTTAGAGAAAGTAACAGTGGAGACACACAAAGATTACTCTCTCTCTACAAGAACAAGAGAACAAATGAGGGAGAGTGTGTGCTTCGGTAATAATGAAACACAAGACAAATAAAGTGTGAGAACAAAAAACAGAGAGTGAGTGAACAAGAGAAGTAAAGATGATGGAGAGGCTGGCCGAGAGTAGTTGAGTGGAAAGGTCATTGTTGTCTCCCAAACAAATGCTAATTTCGTGAGAGGTCAGTTTGATCTCCTGAAGACGATTCAGACCGAGACTTGGATTGCAAGGTTTAAGAAAAGTAGCATCAAGAGCTAGAGCGTAAGTAGCGGAACGCTTGCAACGTTTACACTTAGAAATCATCACCCTCTCTTGTTTGTGGCCTCTCTAAGCTAAATCTTCTGTAATAAAACTTGTGGTTTAAGCTAATAACAATGTGATCACGAGATATATAACACACAACAATTAGGTGGTTAATTATGTTTCTCCAATCCATTGACGTGATTATAATTCGAACCTGTAAGTCACAGCTATGGATTATTTGGGAGTCTCTGCAGGGGATGAAGAAGAAGCCGATGGATGAAGAAGATGAAGAAATCAGATCACGTCTAACGGCGGCGTTATAATTGTTTGTTCCTTTTTTTTCAACCTGTTTTTTTTTTTTAATTTTAATATCCTTTTTAATTAATCTTACATGGCAATTTCATTGGTCATCAGGAGTGGGGTGAATTTAAAGGTTCACCACAGGGGGTGAACCTGAACCTAAGTTTTGTCCTAAAGAAATTGTGTATATATAAAGTAAACTCAAAATTTCAATTTTTTTTATTTGTGTTATTCCTAAGCTGTAACTAAAATATAGTTTGTTGGAATAAATCTATAAGCGTAAACAAAGACTTATATAAAACTAATTATGAATTTAAGATAAACCTAAACATAGGAAATATAATTATTCTTTTCATAATATAAATTATGAATTTAAGATAAAAAGCATAGAAAATAGAATAATAAAATATTAAAGGAACAAATAATAAGAAATTAACAAAATCTGAAAAAGACTACGCCGATTAGTATCTTCAGAATTTTTCGTTTAATATAATTTATATAGTACAAATATATAGGATTTACAAATATCGAGGAAGCCAAAATATTTCATCGCCATAATACAATCACAAAATCCCTAAATTTTTGATTGTCTTTGACAGAGGTTTAGGGTTCGAAACCATATATCATGAAGAACGGGATGCAGAATTAAATAAATTAGTGAATTGAATACATATTTTGGTGAATATTATGAATTGATTCCAGACTTGATTGATACCTTTGTAAAATCAATCAATGAATTGAATACATATTTTGGAAAGAAATACCTAATCAAAGATTATGAATTGTTTACGGAAATTTTCATATATTTTCCTTCATTACTGTTGATTTTAATTGCTATTCTAACTAAGACCAATAATTTTGAACATATATGTAGTTTCACATATTGCAGTGTAGTATTTTGTATTAGGTACATGACTTTTTCATTAGTTTACGTCTCACATCGTAAAAGATTCTTTATGTAGAGATTGATCATGATCTTTGAAGTATTAAAATATTAACAAACACAAATTGTTTTAAAAAAATTTCTTACTTTAATATTGTTCAATTCATAGCTTTGTTATAAATATTTTTACATGAATCATATCAAATGTTTTAAATGTTCCTTATGTTATTTTTTTCTTCTATCCTATTAAGAATTAAAATAATAAACTAATCAATTTCATTTAACAATTGAATTTATACGATTATTATATACCTAAAAACATAGTTTTTGTATATCATAATGGAATACGTATTATATTATAATTATCATATAAATTTGTGGAGTAGAAAATAAATAATAAAATATATCAAAATGATAGGGTTATTCGCGTCAAAACAATTATATGGTTCAGTAGGTTAAGAAAACAAATATTTTTTCAGTTAGTTTGTTTAAAATAAATATTTATTTACCTTGACAAAAAATGATGTATCAGAAATATTGTAAATTTAAACAAACGATGTATAAAAATATAGTTTACGCAAAATGTGATTGTATCTTTGACTGATTTGATGTTTTGAATAAATCATCATTCCAAATGTGATGTATTTAATTATGACTGAGAATCTATTTACTAATTTATAGCAATGAAAATCAAAATTTATGACTGACTGAAACTATTCTGTATTTTAGGAAACAATATAATACATTTGACAATGTACTAATTCTCTTAATTATGTATTTTGATATGCATACACACAGAAGTTATGTGCATACAACATATTACATTTTTTTTTATTCAGTCTTATAATTTGTTTTTTTTAAAACTAATCAATTAATTTTATATAACAGTTGAATTTATACGATTATTATATACCTAATAAAAACATGGATATTTTTGTATACGAATATGAAAAATGATATGGTTCTTTTATCATTTATGAAAATTTATAAAATATTCAAAGCCATGGTCATTAATTTAAGTGATTCATTATTTGTTTCCAAATATTTTAAAAATTAGATGATCAATCACAAAAATAGGATTATTGTTGGGTCCAAATATGGCCCGTCGGCTGAAGTTAGCGAACTAGTTAAACCAAGTCCAATAATGGGTCGAATATGGGCTATTACATCAAAGAACAATACAGCTCACCTAAGGAAGGAAGCTGCTCTCGAAAAAGAGGTCACGAGAAGGAGGTCACGGAGAAGAGGTCCGGATTCTTTCGTAGGGACCTGACGAAACAGCCTAGGAAACGGAGATAGAAACGTGCAAGACTTAGTCAAGGGGAAGCTGTTGCAAATCCCGCAACTCACGGAGATAATCATGGAGGTTTCGTCGGAAGAAGTTGAACGTGACCTAGTGCTATATAAAGAAGAGAAGAGATCAGAGAGAGGGATTGGACTCATTGAAGAGAGAGAGACTCCAATACACTTTGTTCTTAGTCATTCTCTATAAATCATTGTTCTTTCTATTCAGATCGTCAAGATCAT
>CAKOAT010281488.1:0-25669 GCA_932364175.1 Eruca vesicaria subsp. sativa | reverse complement strand
CCAGTTCAACGCAGATTCGGAATAAGAACCTCTTTGCTCTCTATTTTCGTTTATTCTCATTTAAATTCTAAGTATTTTCGTCATCTTATTTTCGTTGTGCGGTTCTCGCAGATAGCCGGTTCCTCTGGAAACTTAGGGTTTTCCCGAAGTTTCCTTTTTTTACGATTTATTTGACAGTAGGGTGAAATCGACTCCCACAACGGTAACCATGCGCCCTATCCCGACTCGCCAAGTATCGAGTCGAAGGTTGATCCCCATAATGACTACTTTGGTTCGCATGGAATCCGTACCCCTTACTTCCTTCCAGCACAGGCTGGAGTTGAACCCTCGAGAAAACACCACTCCGTTCCTGAGTTGTCGGTGCTGTAGAGATCGTCGGGCAATAACCTTTTTCATGTGACATAAGACCACACAAGGTGCAGTGTTTAAAGAGCAAATCATACTCTATAGTAATGGTGACTTCTTCATCTTCAGGGCTAAGCACCTTCCTCTTAAACTTAAGAGGTTTCGTAGAATCAACATGAATAAGCATCTTCCCCTCTGTAAGATCAATCGTATCGACATGTCCAAGTCTCTCTCCGATGTCTCTGAGATTGCGGTCAGTCCAGAGGTGAAGAGGCATCCCAACAAGACGAACCCAGAAGGGTATAATCCAAGGATAGTCATCATGAACCACCGGTTCCCAACGAACCAAGACAAACATGCAGAAGCTAAAGTGAAAAGGATCCTTGGACAGAACAAAGTTGAGGTCCTGTTCATTGGTAAAGTTCAAAAGGAACTTGCCATTGCCGAGATCGTTTGCCGTAATCTTCTCTTCCATTCCCCATTGAGCCGGCATTGTCTGAATCAATTTCTCAACGTTTTGTTTTTTATGGTTTAGGATCTTTCCAATGAGAGACATCCTATACTCTTTTATTACAAAAGCATTGTCTTGCTCAGTTAATCTGATAGGCTCATCATCCTCATCAATAACAATACCCTTTCCTTTACGATCGATCTTATGGATCGAATCCGTCTGGTTCGAAAAACCCATGAATACACACCTACAATCCACCGATGAGCAAGCCAAGAGACGTCGTCCCGTTGATCCCGACGAAGATCAGATTCACAAGAGACGTGATGGTATGACGTTGGCGTAGGCGAAGAGAAACCGGCGAAAGGAGACAAGTCGAAGGTCGGAGAAACGAAGAACGGTGATCCACCGTAGGCGATGATGTAGACGAAAGGAGACGTAGACGATGAACGTTGATCCACCGTAGACGGTGATGTAGATGAAAGGAGACGTAGACGATGTACGTTGATCCACCGTGGG
The DNA here is from genome assembly GCA_932364175.1 of Eruca vesicaria subsp. sativa. Taxonomy (NCBI): domain Eukaryota; kingdom Viridiplantae; phylum Streptophyta; class Magnoliopsida; order Brassicales; family Brassicaceae; genus Eruca; species Eruca vesicaria. Next base: position 24,357 of record CAKOAT010281488.1, on the reverse strand, counting down.
ACAGTCCTAGATAGACGGTGAAACTGCACAACACCTTGGTAGGTATCTCTGAGATGGTGAACCAGTATCAAAGGATACAAGATCCAGGGAAAATTCTGATCTCGAAGAAGATCACAATCTCATGCTTGTATCGCCCTTCTGTCGTCGCCGCCTTTAGGTTTTTTATATAAACTAGGCAGAATATACATTGAATAAAATTGTGTTAGTTATCCTCTGACAACAACATATTAATGTCACAGGTCAGGGAGGTCCTCGTAGCTTGTGGATTGAAGAACTCTTCAGTGCTTGTTGCAACAAGCAATGGCTCTTGGAGATTACCTACTAAAAGGTCTCATGACCTGCAAGGAATTAAGATAGCAAACAACAGAAGCGAATCCTCATATTCCCTCAAATGGACAGTATTGTTCCCTATGGTGAAAGTTCTGAGGATTCATATGGTCATTTTTGTAGAGTCAAGATGTTGAGGCCGGTTCAAGCTAGTTCTGGTTTGGAGTATCGAATGACGAGATGACTAGTTTAATAACTTGGAGGATACGAGATTGTGATCTAAGAATTTACAGGAAATAAAGAGAGATATATAAGGAGGTTGATAACTTAAGAAAGGTGGTGCTTCTTCCGAGAAAAAGATATTAGGATATTAGGGTTTTCATTGAAAGAGTGACAACGAGAGAGCTGTATGGGTAGCAACTAGGGTTGTGGTTCTCACGTGTTTAGATAGTTAAGAATTGATCAGTCATAATACAAAGATGTGTGTAGTCCTAGAAACCAGATTAAATATGGCTGTTGAGTCTAATTAAAAGATTCTTTATACAAATATTGTTGAAGAAAGTCATGTGTACTAAAGCTTTTTATATCGTCTCTATTCTAGTTTCTACAATTCTCTCTCTTCTAAGAAACCATTGGAACAATTTACGGCCTGGTTGGTTCTTCTGAGACGCCTACAAAGGAAAGATTGCAGAGGTGGGGTCTTATTGTTGAAGGCGAATGGGTGCTAGCTTGGATCAACACACCTCGCCACCCAATCATCCCCAATCAGGTCATGCTCGTTAATGTTTTCTTTCAGTCAATCATATTCATCATATGGAAGGAAAGAAATGGACGAATTTTCACATCAGTCTTAACTCCATCTTCAGTTCTTCCGTGATCGACTATTTTCCTTTCCAGCAAAGTCTCTGATATCACTCAAATCACCCTAAGGAGTGAATTACTCTCTCTCAAATAAGAGGTTCAGATGTAGTACTTAGGGATCGAATCCACAAGGAGCTAAGGAACCTAATAGATCTAGCTAAATATAACTCTAGGTGAATGTATAAATAGTAAAAACAATAAATAAGTAAAAGGAAATATTCCAATTAAGCACGACAATTACTTAATCGAAAATGGAAATTAAGACTTTAAAAAACTAAAATGGAAAAGAAGCTAGACTTAGGGTTTCTATTCAGGTATTCAGGATTATAATTCTACAGGATGCTATCTAGTCGCTTGCGAGATACTATAGAGTATTATCTATTATGTTGAACCATTAACTTAAACTAACNTGGAAATTAAGACTTTAAAAAACTAAAATGGAAAAGAAGCTAGACTTAGGGTTTCTATTCAGGTATTCAGGATTATAATTCTACAGGATGCTATCTAGTCGCTTGCGAGATACTATAGAGTATTATCTATTATGTTGAACCATTAACTTAAACTAACGTTCAAATAAATAAGTCTAATGACCAGATGGCCGAAATTGACAGTGTCGATCGATTATCTATGGAACAATCGACCGATACACTCACTCATTATTGACGGATTTCTGCAAGGAAGATCGATTGATGACTCCGGTCAAGCAATGCACACGAGTTAACCTAAACTCACTAAAGATTTCTCAATCAAATTATGTCAATTATATTTCTAATAAATCTTAGCGAGACATGGATGTGTTCAAGATATTTAGAATCACTTAAATGTCTCTAATCCAACCTAAATAATTCAGGATTCAATGTCTCTAATTAGCTACTCTAGAACCATGAGCAATTAAAACATCCTCAATTAATATCACAACCAGCAATCTTATATTTGGGGCTAATCCCTCTAACCTTTTAAAACCCTAAATCTAACAAGTATACTACTCAGACAAAGCTAAGCAATTCATAACACAAGTAAATAAATAAAACTGCATATTATAAATAAATAGATAGGTAGAAAGCACTGGAGTTCCAATCTCAAATCTCTCTGAAGATCTTCTCTCCAAACTATAAAACCCTAAAACTTTTGTTGTGAAAAGAATACAATAAAACTCTCTCTAAAAAATCCTCTTTTCTGCCTCTAACACTTTGGAAAAATATATAATCTTAGGTTAAAACTCGTCAAGGGTAAAATTGTCATTTGGTGATGTTTGGGCTTCAAGTCAACTTGGCTCTCGAATTGGCTTCTGGGTCTTGATAATCGATCGATTATGCAGGATGCATGTCGATCGATCCGGGTCTCTCTGTGTCGACCTCGTGATCGAGTCTGAATCGAGCGCTTCTTCCAATTCTCCAAAATGCTCCAAAACATCACTTTCTTCCAAAATACTCCTGAACTCATAAAAATGCTTAAAATCTTCTATAGTATAGTAAATAGTAGTAAAAACATTAATATAGCATGACTAAAAACTGGTAAAAATCATGGTATATCAACTCCCCCAGACTTATCTTTTTGCTTGTCCTCAAGCAAAACAAACAGGTAGTCTTTCTAAAAGAGGTTTGAAAAGAATAGGGACTCACTGATTTAAAAACTTTGAAATCATATCCACTATAATATTGCAATCCACATCTAAAACATTCTAATCACAGAAGTTCATTATGCAATATCCTAGCTTAGCAACCAGATTCATCTAACCAACAACTTAGCAAATACTATCTAACATTCCCCTGAACTAACCTCATTTCTTTGCATAAAGTAAAAGTGTAGGCTTTACCTTGGGAGTAAAGATCACAGGATGCAAGGAAACTCAAAAAAGTATCTGGACCTGTAAGTAAAAGTTAGTTCCTATCTTTTCTCTCTTCTAAGTTCTCTCTTGAGTCAATAATCTGTTTTAAGGAAAATTATTGATCAAGATTGGACAGCCTTCCATAAAACAAGCCTTAATGGTTTTTGCCACCAAGTCCTGATCACTTCTTTTCAACCTATATCCAATAATTCATATAAAGTGAGCCTTAATGGTTTTTTCCACCAACTCCCATTTGAATTCTTTATTGGAAGCAAGCCTTAATGGTTTTAGCCACCAAGTCCTGTTCTGATTCCTCCTAACTAAAAACCTAATAAATCTAGTACTATTTTCGGATTTAAAAAAAATATATATAAAAAAAATCTCCTAAACTATCTAGGGTCGAAAATAGAGAGAGAAAAGCTGATAATCTACACAAGTCTTTACCTTCCAGACTTGTTTGAAGAATCCGATCCTATGTATGACAAACCCCAAGACAAGCAGTTGTGTCAGGTTTAGTATTGGAGGTAGTTTTGGTTCCTTCAAACAATCTAAGCAAGTGTGGATAGCTTTTTAGTTGATCCACTTTAGCATCTTTAGTACTATCTCTAATCATAAAGTCTAGAATGGTGCTAAAAAGCGGTTAGATAACAAGTATAAATCAAATACGATCATTATCCCTTTTCTTGAGCTTTATAACAGATAGTTTTGAAAACACAATTTTATAAGACTCAAAGAAAATAAAACATCAGTAAACCTCCCCCCATACATAAATTACACCATCCTAGTAAACAAAATCGGAGTTATGGCGAATGAAAAGAAATCATAAGTACTGAATTGAATAAGGAACCAAAATGAACCTGGCAGAACTGAATAATCGATCCATGTGAGTAGATGAATATCGATCGTCGCAGGTGAGTGTCTACCGATCGATATTGACTGGTACGCGTCGGTCGACGAGATGGTCATTCGATCTCCTTGGATCTTTGTTTTTTATAAATTTTTTTTTTTAGAAAAACCTGCAAAAATTGAATAACGAAAAAGAATAAGTAAATGAAAAGAAAAACATAGAAAAATTGCCTAATAGTGGGTTGCCTCCCACTCAGCGCTTAGATATAGTCATTTAGCTTGACTGTTGCACTGGGTAAGCTATGGTGTGGAAAAGGAGCTACTTGTGGAAAAAAAGTATCCACGACTTCTCTGTTGATGCTGAACCAAGTAGCCATGAAACTTCTTGTGGCTTCATCACTTGTGGCCCATCTTGCATCCATTTTGGTTGTTGTATCTGCAATGTTCTGAACTCTTTCTTGAAGATTCTCAATGCTGTTGCTGTTCCATTGGACTGAATCATAGACATGGTTTGTCATCTCTCCTAACAGCTGATTTCCTTATGGGATGGATGTAGAATCGATCGCTTCATGAGTGTTGTTGTCGATCTCCCCTGGTGAAACATCATCGATCGACAGGTCTTTGTTGATGTCGATCGATTTAGTGAACTTAGGTCGACAGGCAAGCCGTTTCTGAATTGTTCTTACTTCCTTCCTCAACCATTATGTTCCTGAACATAATGCGGTAATGTTGTTGTTGAAAGGGAAGAAGATGTCGGCACATCTTTCGTCGAAGCTATCTTCGGTTGAGTTCAAAGCGGTGTAGATCTTCTCAACAATCTGGTCAACTTCTGCTCTGGTGTAGAAATCCTTCTCTGGTAGTTTTCCTAAATCGATCGTATCCGCAGTGTTGTTGTCGATCGATTTTGGGTTCATGTGTCTCTCCTGGAAGATTTCATCCAAATCCTGCTGTACCAAATCAATCCTCATGCTTAACCAGTTGATGTTCTTGGTGAGGTGGTGATCTATCGCGTCAATCATGGTATTGCATGCAGCTATCTGATCTATCATCAGTTCGTTCTTTGCTGATCCATTGCTAGCATCGATCATTGAGTCCTTGGTGACATTGATCGATTGCATACACTGTGTCTTCATTTCTAGCTAATTCTGCTTCCATCTCTTTCACTCTTGTTGTCAATCCTGTAATGCCTCCTTGCAAAACCACGTATGATGTGTTCTGATTGTTGGTGAGCTTAGCCATTGCTCCCTTTTGCCAATCACTCATGCAGCCAATCATCTCGCTTATCTCATCTTTGGTGTAGAGTTCTAGCTCCCAAACTGGATTGTAAGTTTCGTCAAAATCGATCGATGGGCGTGTGTGCCTGTCGATCGATGGTTCTACTACTGTAGTTGTTGATTGTTGCTGCATTACGCGAAGATTTTGTTGAAAGAGATTTTCTGGTCCATTGGCCATCTAAAGAATGTCTGCTATGTCTTCTGTAGACACCTGTAGAATCCTTCCATCCACAGCTAGTGCATTACCTTTTGGATCCCTGATAATACCAAATTCATCTGGTTTTAGAAAATCATCAACAGAATATTTTGTATTGTAAGTAAGAGTTGGGGGGTTAGAATCGATCGATTTGATAGTTTTGGTGTGGATCGATGGTTGACGAGAGGTGGTGATCTTTGGCTGGCTGAATGTTGCATTAGTTGCTTTGCCATGTTGATCTTTGTAGCTCGAGCCTCTCTTGATGTGTCTCCCAAAGGTAGTAGGTGCTTGCATCTTGACTGCTTCTACTCTGTGAATCGTCTTCATGGGTGAAAGTCCTCTTTTATAGCCATTGGATGCCCTAGCAAAATTTGGAAAGTTTCCAAATATCCTGAGATCGGTAGGGTTGTGATCGATCGATGTTGATGGGTGTTGATCAATCGATTGTTGAATCCGATTTGGCTGCTTCGGCTTGGTGTCGATCGATTATGATTGAACTGTGTCGATCGATGTTGCGTGCTTCGTCTTTTTGATGGGTTGTAGGAGTCTCTCTTCTGTGAGAATGGCATGAATTTCTCTGGCATACTCCTCATCATAATCCCCATCAGGTTCTTCTTTGTGATCTTCTGAATCTGATATGAATGATGTATTTATGGCGAAGCTCTCATGGAAACCAATTTCCGCCCAACTTCCTATAGAGTAATCATCTTGCTTGTTGCTTTCATCTTGTAACGAAAAGTTCGGATAGCAATGATTTGGCAGGGCTCCATGTTTAGCCTGGCTGTCGATCGATGCGTTGTATGCGGAATCGGTCGCTGGCTGGTGAATGGAATCGATCGATGACAACGATAGAGTGCCGATCGATTCGGAATAATCAGTTTCGTACTCAGCTTCACATTCGCAAGCTGGAATCAATTTAGTCTTTCCAGTCTCCAATGAATGTACATGTTTCTTAAAAACACAAACTGGGTCATAAAAACATATGGATCAATCAAAGTAAGACAAAACTTGTTGGTGTTCATGTCACAAACAGCTCCAACTGTGGCCATAAAAGCTCTTCCCAAGAGAAGTGAAGAATTCCAGTTTAACTTAAGATCCAGGACATGAAAATCTACAGGAACTAGTGCATTACCAATCTGCACCTCCAGGTCTCTGATTATACCTCCTGAATTCCTCTTAGAACAGTCTACAAAAGTGAATGATTCTTTTGAAGGTTCTATCTTCAAACCCAAACTGTCTGCCATGAATTTAGGTAAGATGCTGACTGATGATCATGTGTCACATAGGGCATGTGGAAACTCAATACCATTATCAGAACATGGTATGGCAAATTTCCTAGGATCGCTCTTCTTCTTCAATGTAGTTCTCTGTCTCATCTTCTCCCTAACACGGTGAAACTTTTCGTGATGTCTTCTTCAGTCTTCCTAGTCTCTTTGAAGAATATCCACAGTCTGTTGGTATAACAAACCTCATCAAAAGATTTCTCTAGTGGGATTCTGAGAACTCTCTTAGTGAAACCACATATCTCCTTATCAGTCGGTTCTCTCTTGAGATGCTTAAGAATCTTTTCTTTCCTTCTCCTTAGAGCTTTCTCAGTAGTGGTTATATCAACTTCCATAGGTTATGGTGTAGGGTCGGGTGGGTTAGTTGATTCAGTCAGTACTCGACATGTGAAAGTGTCGGATCGATCGATTAGAGTAGGGTCGCATTGATCGTTGACAAGTGCTGTGTGTCGATCGATGGTGAAGTAGGAAGGGATGGGTGGATTCGGGTGTTTCTCTGCAAACTCCGTGTGGGTCATGATCCGGATGGCATTGCATGTCTCAGATGATTCAGTAGATGTCGATTGATTTGAATGGTAGCCTGTCGATCAATATCTTTCGAACTCGCTCGATCGATATGGATGGTAACCCATCGATCGATTCAAAAACGAAACTTCTAGATCGCGATAGACTTCCTCCTTAGGCTCGTCCTCTCCCATCTTTATATGGCGAATTTCTTGCCAGAAATCATCATCCAGTATGGCATTGACGTGGTGTCTCATGGGTTCATCCCCTTCTTGCCTTCTGAAAGCTTCTTTAGTCTGAATTACATGAGTCTCAAGCTTCCTGACCTGAGTGCTCAAAGCTCCAATTTTGGTGTCCATCTCCTTGTAGACATTATCTATCTTCCCATTGAACTCCACTGTCAGCCTTTGCTGTCCTTGAAGAACCTGATCTAGCATAGCTTCGATCTTGCTCTCCTGAGTCTGTAGTGGTGCGTTCTGGTAGAAAGAATTTCCATACCCCTTGTTTTTTCTGTAGTTACTGTAGGGTTTCTGAAGTTGTGGATTATGGTTGAAGTTTCTGTTTCCAAACTGGTTCCCAGACCTCTGAAATCCAGTTCCTCCAATGTAGTTAACATCTGCCAACTCTGAATCCTCATAATCTACACCTTCTGCTGAGCAAACCTGCCTCATAAGTAGCTGATTGACATTCTCCAGCTGAGCTTTTACTTCATCCAGCTGTTCTTTCCCAAGAAAGACTACAGATTTCCTCCTTTCAGAATCAGTGTTCTTGATGCTGTTGTTGTTTGCTAAGTTCTCAATAAGCCTCGCAGCTTCCTCCAGATTCCTAGTGTTTAAGCTCCCATCACTAGCTGTATCTAGAGCTATCTGATACTTCAAATGGATTCCTCTAAAGAAAGTACTAAGCAGCTGTACTTCATTAAACCCATGGTGTGGAAAATCGCCTTGGAAAGACTTAAATATGTGCCAAGAATCCTTAAAAGACTCTCCAGGCTTTTGTGTGAAAGTAGCAATTCTGCTCCTTAGTTCTTCTGCTCGTCCCTCATCAAAGAAATTGCGCAGGAACGCATTCTTGATGTCAGCCCAGGATGTAAGAGATCCTGGTGGTAACTGCTTAGTCCAATGTGCAGCCTCTCCAGCAAGTGAGAACTTGAAGAGCTTACACAATAAGTAGTCCCCAGGGACTCCTTTAACTCTGATAGAAGAAATGAGATCCTCGAACCTCTCAAGATGGTCCATAGGATGCTCAAGTCGCGTCCCACAGTAGGGTACCTGTGCCACAAGCGTGTTGTACTGAGGTTTCAACTCAAAATTCTCCCTCTGGACGTCTAGGAGACAATTAGCTGACCTATTGGCGTAGTACTAATCTGGACAGTTGTAGTCTGCCAAGTTCTTAGGTCGAGTATCTTCCTCAGGTTCAGGGATAATGTTACCGTGAGTATCCAATTTCTGACATGTTGCATTACGCAGATGACCCTCCTGGTCATACAGGTTTCCATTCGCGTGCGCGGTTAAAATCAAAGGCGCAACCATGTCTCGCGGCTGAGAATTGATCGGTGTTGGTCGATGTGTGTTGATCAGAATAGATCGACGAAGAGTGGTCTGTGTCGATCAATGATGAAGCGAGATCGGTCGAGGTTTGACATGAATCGGTCGACGGAAGCAAGGTAGCGTCGATCGATGTGGAACGTTGGTTTTTGCGGATCGAACTAGCCGGATCTTCTGAGAATAAAAGCTGTTTTTCCTTGTTGGTTCTGGTTATGTTATGCATGCACCTGAAAAGAAATCAAGAAAAAGTTTGTCAGAAGATGAAAGAGAAACTAAAAACAAAAAGGTAAACCTAGAATTTAAAAACTAAATCTAAATACTATCAAAGCTCTCCGACAACGGCGCCAAATTTGATATCACTCAAATTACCATAAGGAGTGAATTACTCTCTCAAATAAAAGGTTCAGCTGTAGTACTTAGGGATCGAACCCACAAGGAGCTAAGGAACCTAATAGATGTAGCTAAATATAACTCTAGGTGTTGTATAAATAGTAAAAACAATAAATAAGCAAAAGGAAATATTCCAATTAAGCACGACAATTACTTAATCGAAAATGGAAATTAAGACTTTTAAAACTAAAATGGAGAAGATGCTAGACTTAGGGTTTCTATTCATGTATTCAGGATGCTATCTAGTTGCTTGCGAGATACTATAGAGTATTAACTAATCTGTTCAACCATTTACTTAAACTAACGTTCAAACAAATAAGTTTAATGACCAGATGGCTGAAATTGACAGTGTCGATCGATTATCTATGGAACAATTGACCGATACACTAACCCATCATCGACCGATTTCTTCTAGGAAGATCGATCGATGACTCCGGTCAAGCAATGCACACGAGTTAACCTAAAGTCATTGAAGATTTGTAAACCAAATTATTTCCATTATATTTCTAATAAATCTTAGCTTGATATGGATGTGTTCAGGATACTTAGAATCACTTAAATGTCTCTAATTCAACCTAAATAATCCAGGATTCAATGTTTCTAGTTAGCTACTCTAGAACCATGAGCAATTAAAACATCCTATCAATTAATATCACAACCAGCAATCCTATAGTTGGGGTTAATCCCTCTAACCTTTTTAAACCCTAAATCTAAAAAGTAAACTATTCAGACATAGCTAAGCAATTCATAACACAAGTAAATAAATAAAAGTGCATATTATAAATAAATAGATAGGTAGAAAGCACTGGAGTTCCAATCTCAAATCTCTCTGAAGATCTTCTCTCCAAACTATAAAACCCTAAAACTTTCGCTGTGAATAGAATACAATAAAACTCTCTACATAAATCCTCTTTTCTGCCTCTAACACTTTGGCAAAATATATAATCTTAGGTTAAAACTCGTCAGGGGTAAAATCGTCATTTGGTGATGCTTGGGCTTCAAGTCAACTTGGCTCTCAAATTTGCTTCTGGGTCTTGATAATTGATCGATCATGCAGGATGCATGTCGATCGATCTGGGTCTCTCTATGTCGACCTCGTGATCGAGTCTGAATCGAGCGCTTCTTCCAATTCTCTCCAAAATGCTCCAAAAACATCACTTTCTTCCAAAATAATCCTGAACTCATAAATATGTTTAAAGGCTTCTATAGTATAGTAAATAGTAGTAAAAATACTAATATACCATGACTAAAAACTGGTAAAAGTCATGGTATATCAGTCTCCATCATCCACGTCGCTGCTCTAGCTTTATTTTGATTCATATCGTCCTTCTTAAACAGTTTCTTTTTGTTATCTTGAATTGTGTTGTTGTATTTTCCATACTAATTTTTTTGAAGCATTGTAAAAAAATTCAAAACTTGTATAAATATTAATATTTTACCAAAAAAAAACACAAGACAGACGTCTTGATACCTTATTGTTCGATGGCCAAAATATGTTCTCACAAAAGTATGTGCCTCCTAGTAGCTTTGTAGTTCAGGGGATCGTTTTGACAGTTAAATCCAGATTTCAAAGCATGTTTGCTAATACCGTAGCGGATGGGACAACCATTCACCGCAAACCATGTCTTTTTTCCTTTTCTATGCATACGTTTCGGAGAAGGAGCATCCACATCTCCATTATCTTGTGGTTTCCATCATGTGGCATGTGGAATATGTGTTTGAGCTGCGGATGATTCTCAAACCAACTCTTCTCTTCCAGACTCATCGGAGGCTGTAATTCCTTTATGATTTTCATTACATCAGCAATAAAACACCTTGTTGATATCTTGATCCTCTTTAGATATCACTCAAATTACCCTAAGGAGTGAATTACTCTCTCAAATAAAAGGTTAAGTTGTAGTACTTAGGGATCGAATCCACAAGGAACTAAGGAACACAAAAGATATAATCCTTAGTGATTATGCTAGGTTTATTAAGTTTAAAAGTAAATTCCAGTTGTGAGCAATGGTGAATTGCTCAAGAGAATTGGTTTAGGTTTTAAACAATAAAAGAAAGTAGTTAGATTCAAGGTTGCTATTCAGAAAATCAAGATTATTAGAGAACTTCAACTCTTAGATAAGTCTATTTGCAATCGCTATCTAGACTCGTCCATTGATCTGATTGCCGACAATATCGACCGATATTTTGACAGCAATATCAAACGATATAGGTTACTGTCGATCGATTACTCTATAGGAGTATCGATCGATATAGCTTCAGATCGAATTGAATATGTGTTCACCAAGATCATAGACCAGCTCTCGCTCGTCCCTAGAGGACCTCAGCTTATGCTAGATGATTTCAGGATGATGATTAACAAGTTAAATCATTCCATGATCATACTCTAGTGAGCTACTCTAGAGTAAGCATTAGGGTTCACCAGGATAATGAATATCACAACTCAACAATCCATAGTTGGGGCTAATCCCTCATAAATATTTGAACCCCAAATCTAACAAGTGAATCTACTCAGACATGGCTAAGTGATTCATAGCATCAAGGTAATAATAGAAATTCATAAGATTAGAATATTGAACACTTGGTTCCTTAGAACAACAAATCTCTTTGTGTGTTCTTCTAAATCTAGAACTCTATAACCTTATGATGAAAATCAGAATAAGATGAAGAGAATACTTTTATAACTGAAAGAACTATGAGTATTAAGAAGCATAAAAAGCACACAAAGGGCCCCAAAAAGCACACTCTGCCAAAACACATAGGCATAACTATAAATATGAGTTCCAATAGGTTAAAAACTCGTCAGGGGCAATCTTGTAATATTGAGAGAACTTGGGCTTCAAGTCGGCTGAGTCAAACTTGTTCTTCACGCTCAATATCGATCGATGGTACAAGGCGTACATCGATCGATGGAGTATCTTGATTCGTCATCTTCTATGGAAGCGTCGTTGATCGATTACACAGGATGTGTTTCGATCGATGTGTATCTCTGGATATCGAACTTTTTGTATGATCTTCATAGTCATCTCGGGAAAACTCTCCTTTAAGCTCCATAAGGGCACCTAAATCATCACTTTACTCCAAAATTCTCTTGAACCTGAAAACATACCTAATAGACTCCAAAACATATATATATATATATACACTGTAAAATCATCTCAATACCATGGTTAAAAGTGGGTCAAAACCATGGGAGATCAACTTCCCCAGACTTAACCTTTTTCTTGTCCTCAAGCAAACACAATAGTTAGTCTTTGGAAGAAGTTTTAGAAAAACAGCAGGGACTCAATTCAATCGTAACTTAAGATCATCACCTCTACTTTGTTGCAAGCCACATCTCATATCTATTAACTACAGAAGTACATTATACCATATTTTAGCATAGCAACCAAATTCATCTAGCCAATAACCTTAGCAATCCTGTTTGTCTATCCCTTCTGCTAATTTCATTTATGCATAAAATAAAAGTGTAGGCTTTACCTTCGGAGTATCGATCAAGGAACACTTGGATTCAACTCAAGCAAGTTTCAGGCATTCTCATTCTGGTTTCTTTTCTCCCTATATCTCCCTTCTCTGAATCCAAAATTTTTCTTTTATATCAATCCCAATGAACAACAAATGTTCACCTTATTGATCTTTCTACTTTTTGTAGCTTTTTCTGACAAAGTGTAGGCGAATAGTGAGGTCATGGGTAATTTACCTCTCCCTCGCTTCCACAATGTGTGATCATTCCTTTGAATTAGAACAGTGGGGTCATGGGTAATGTACCTCTCCCTCTGCCTCTCAGGAAATCATCTCAATCTTTTATTTTTCTCTATTTTTTTGGATGCCAAAGGAATGAGAGAAGGAAACCAAAATTATCAAGACTTTTACCTTCCAGACTTGCAGGAGGATTCCGATCCCTTGTATACCAAGCCCCAAGACAAGCAATAGATGTCAGGTTAGGTTGGAAATCAGCATTGGTTCTTCCAAACAATCATTAAAAATGTTGTCATAGGTGACCGGTGATCCACTTTAGCATCTATTGTACTTTCTACAATCAACAATTCTAAGAATGGTGCTACAGAATGGTTAGATAAAAAGTAAAATTTTGAAATATTTTTGTCCCCTTCTTAACTCAATAAAACCAATTTTGAAAACATTTAATGAGATCAAAAGGTAAAGTAGCAACAGTAATCTCCACTCCCCCAGACATAAATCATACACTGTCCTCAGTGTATAACCAGACGGATTTAGGGCATATATAATTAATGCAGAACTGGTATCAAAAATTGTAAACGATATACCTGACCGTAATTCGTATCGATCGATGGTAAGTCGCCTTCGTCGATCATCATAGATAGGTCTATGTGTCGAGCAATGTCGACAGGATCGTATCAGACGATAGCGGTAGTGATCGTGTCGCATCTCTTCTGTAACTAATAAAACGAAAGTAAAAACTAAAAATAATATAAAACTAAGTAAGAAAATACCTAATAGTGGGTTGCCTCCCACTCAGCGCTTAGTTAAAGTCATTTAGCTTGACTATGGAGGTATGGTGGCTAGTGAGGTGAGTTGCAGGTACTTGTTGGGAAACAAGTATCCTCCTTGTCTTGTGATTCTCCAAACCATGAAGTTAAGAAGCTTCTTGTGGCTTCCTCTCTTCTGGTCATACTAGCTTTCAANATACCTAATAGTGGGTTGCCTCCCACTCAGCGCTTAGTTAAAGTCATTTAGCTTGACTATGGAGGTATGGTGGCTAGTGAGGTGAGTTGCAGGTACTTGTTGGGAAACAAGTATCCTCCTTGTCTTGTGATTCTCCAAACCATGAAGTTAAGAAGCTTCTTGTGGCTTCCTCTCTTCTGGTCATACTAGCTTTCAACCCGTGGACCTCATCTTGGATTCTTAGTAGCCACTCCTCAAGGCTCGAAATGCTGAACTCATGTTGTCGAATCTTGCTGTAGGTTTGTTCTAGATCAATACTCAGCTGCATGGTGTCGAGGTGTTGGATGGTTTTCACACGGGAAGAGGTATTATTGGCCGATCTTGGTGTAGTTTTGTCGGTGAATTTGAAAGGATGTTTATTGGTCGATGGGCTGAATGGCACGTTGATCGATGCGGATGGTGCAGGTCGGTTTGCGAGCTGTCTCTGAATGTTTTTGATCTCCTTCTGAATTCCTTCTGTTGTTAATTCCAAACCTTTAACGTCACTCTGTACTGGGAACCACATCTTATCGAGTAATCTGTATGCTTCGTCTCCACAGGCTTCAATAGCTTTGTAGATATCTCATGTTATTTCCTCAGGTTCTTCTCTGAAACAGAACTCTGGTGCTCTAATATCGGTCGATGTGCAGGGTGGGTCAGCGATCGATAGCTGTTTCTGAGCATTCAGTTCTTCGCGAAACGCATTCACTTCTTCTTGCAGGGCGTCCCTCTCTTTGCGAACTAGTTCATTGGCAGTTTGAAGCCAATGTAATTCTCCTTGAAGTGATGCTTCTGTTCTTTCATGTTCAAACTGTAGTGATGCCATTTCCAAGTTATGTTCACCAACTCTTCCATTGATCATGTGCGTGACCTCTACTTGTGTATAGAGCCTGCAAACTGGAACTCCTTTAGCAAACTGTTCAGCGTATTCTAGTAAACAGAAACAAGAGCGCTCCATCAGTGAGGCCCTATTCAGCAATTTTCCCATATCTTCTTTGGAAACGTGGATGATATCTCCATCTACTCCTCTAGCGAAACCATGTTCATCTCTGTAGATTCCATATTCGTCTTTTTTCCCACAAGAATCGACGAATCCCGAATTTGAAAGCTCGTTTCCCAAATTCCCGACGTATGTCGTTCGATGTGAGTCTCCACGTATCGATCGATGCTTGTTGAAATTCTGGATATGCTGAGTTGAGATGAATGGTTTCTGCACCATCTTGCTTGTCTGAGGTATCTTGAATTGTTTGTTGCTGGTGCTGATCTTTCGTATAGATGGGTTTCTGTGTGAAGGGGCTGACTGATCAATTGGTCATCTGAAGAATGTATGCAACGTATTCTTTGGAGATTGGAATGATTCTTCCATCCATTTCTCGTGCATGACCATCTGGATCCCTTAAAGTATCAAACTCATCCGAAATTAGTAAGGTAAAATCGAAGTTGTGTGTTTGTACCTCGGATGGTGTAGTGGTATGATCGGTCGATAGTACGGCATGTGCATCGGTCGATTGGTTGAGGGACGTGTCGATCGATTGATGTTGATCTGTGTCGGTCGATACGTCTGCTTCTGGTTTGATCGCATGTGTTAGTGGTGTTGGATCCACTGCGAAACTTTCGTGGTAATTGGTTGCCCAACTTCCAATTGATTAGTCTCCCTCTTGTGTATCATCATCATGTGGGACGTATATTGGTACACGGTAGGGGTTGTCTCTCGGTGGTTCGAAACGTCTTTTGAGCGATCTTGGTTGGTGCATATCGGTCGATGGAGAGCAGTCTCTGTCGACTGATGCTCTGAAGATGAAGGACGGTAGAGGAGGTCTTTCTTCATCTTCCCGAAGAAATCTGTACTCTATGGCTCGTTCCTCTGCATAATCGTCATCATGCTCCTCCTGAGTAGTGATGCTAGCCAGTTCTGGGATGTAATGATCGTTTTCCCAATCATCTACGTTAAAGTCGCCGTCTGGAAACTCCTCTTCGATGTCTTGGAATAGCATGTCGATCGATGACTAGGTATGCTCGTCGGTCGACTCCGGTTGACTGGTATCGGTCGATGGAATAAGGCTTCTGTCGGTTGATACGTCTTGTTCGGTCTCGTACTCGGCCGTTGAATCATACTCGTGGGCACAAAAACAAGCTGCTACGAGTGCTGAGCTCAATGTCCTTGGAATCTTGATGACTTGGACCGGATTGTAGTGGATGGTAAGGCCAATTAGGGTTAGGCAGAGCTTATTGGATTTCAGGTCACAAACAGCTCCAACTGTTGCTAATAAGGCTCTTCCAAGCAGTAGAAATGTCTTGAAGTTGAGCTCGTTGTACAGGACGTGGAAGTCTGTAGGAATTAGAGCATCTACAATCCGTACCTCAAAATTTCGAACTATGCCTCCAGAGTTCTGTTGAGAACAATCCACGAAGATGAAAGATTCTACAGTAGGCTCTATCTTCAGACCTAGATGGTCTGCCATGATCTTGGGTAGGATGCTAACTCCAGATCCTGTGTCGCAGAGAGCACGAGGGAACTCAACACCTCTTATTGAACGTGGTATTGTGAACTTCCCTGGATCTCTCTTCTTCTCCAGTGTGATTTTCTTCTTTAGACTGTCTTTGACTTGGTGAAACATTCTCTTGATGCCTTCTTCTGACTCCTTGGTTTCGCTGAAAAACATCCACAATCTGTGTGNGGGAACTCAACACCTCTTATTGAACGTGGTATTGTGAACTTCCCTGGATCTCTCTTCTTCTCCAGTGTGATTTTCTTCTTTAGACTGTCTTTGACTTGGTGAAACATTCTCTTGATGCCTTCTTCTGACTCCTTGGTTTCGCTGAAAAACATCCACAATCTGTGTGAAAAGTAGGCTTCTTCAAAGGGTTTCTCTTTAGGTATTCTCAGAACTCTCTTTCTGAAGCTTGACAATTCTTTCTCATTAGCTTCCCTTTTATACGGTTTGAGAATCTTCTATTTCCTTTTTCTCAGAACTCTTCCATGTTTTTCCTTTTCTATCTTCATGGGCTCAAAGATATCTGTGGGTCTCTTCATGATCGCGGTGGGAAGGTTACTGGGAGTTTTAGACTGCTCCCGGAGTTCATTAAGTCGTGCAACGTCTATCTTTGGAAGTTGCACTTGACGTTGGGGTACTGTATATCGGGCGACAACTGGAGTATGTCGGTCGATATCTCTAACTTCGTATCGATCGACGGGTGAGTCTGTTTGTCGACCGATAGGTGTAGTGTTGATTCTGAAAGGGACGGGTTGATGTGGGTGTCGTACTGCGAAGGCTTCATGTGACATAAGCTTGACGGCACTGCACTCGTGAGGGGTTTCCTCGAAATCTATCGATCGATACGCGTCAAAGTCTATCGGTCTCTTCACGAGGGGTGATATCGATCGATTCTGGTTAGATGGTGTCGATCGATACGTGTTGAATTCGATGCCGATTTCCCTCTCATCGTCAGAATTTTGCAGCTTCTCATGCTTCACTACTCGCCAAAAGTCATCATCCAGGATGGCATTCCCGTGGTGGTTAGTAGCAAACTCTCCCATTCCAAAGCTTCTTGCTTCTTTAGTGCTTCTCTTGTCTGAACCACCTGAGTCTCTAACTTCTTCACATAGGTCCTTAAGCCATCAAGCTTTTTGTTGAGGTTGGTGTAGACAGAGTCGATCTTTCTATTGAAGTCCATCTGAAGTTTCTGCTGACTCTCAAGAACCTTGTCTAGCCTAGCATCTCTTCTAGTTTACTGTCTTGGGTGGGTGGGGATGGATTTGAGTAGAATGAGTTTCCATAACTCCTATTGTTGTCGAGGTTGCTGCTGCTGTAGTTGGTAGGCTTCTGTGAACTCTGGTTGAAGTTGCTTTTCTGTCCTGCAAAGTTTTTGTATCCTCCTTGGTTACCAGACCTCTGAAATCCAGCTCCACTGATCCAGTTCACATCTTCTTCTGTGTATTCCTCTTCAGCTACAGTTTCTGCATCCTCCACTGAGAAAATATGTTTGTTTAGTAACTTCTGAACATTATCCAGCTGTGCTTGCACTTCATTAATCTGTTCCTTCCCAAGGAATGATGTAGCTTTTGTCTTCACATTGTTATTTGTGTTGTTGCTTGAAGCTAGGTTATCAATTAACTTCACAGCCTCTTGCGGATTCCTGGTGGTGAAGTTGCTTTCACTAGCTGTGTCTAGAGCCATCTGATACTTCAAAGTGATGCCTCTTTAGAAAGTGCAGAGCAGTTGCACTTTGTTGAATCCGTGGTGTGGACAATCTCGCTGGTAGGATTTGAATATGTTTCATGTATCTTTAAATGATTCTTCAGGATCCTGAGTGAATGTAGCAATTTTCCTCCTTCATTCCTCAGCGCGTGAGTCATATGAGAAGTTACGTAGGAATGCGTTTTTGATGTCGCTCCAGGTTGTGAGAGAACCCGGTGGTAGTTGTCTCAGCTACAGCAAAGCTTCTCCAGATAGAGAGTATTTGAAAAGTTAGCAGAGAAGATAGTCTTGAGGGACTCCATTGGCTTTTATGACAGTTATGAGATCCTCAAACCTCTCCAGATGGTCCATAGGATGCTTATGGGACAACCCACGGAAGGGTATTTGTCCTACAAGTGTGTAGTACTGCGGCTTGAGCTCGAAATATCCTCTCTGAATAGAGGAGGGCGGATGGATGATCGGTTGGTATAGAACTGATCCGGACGGTTGTAGTCAGCCAAAGTTCTAGCTCTGTTAGCCTCTTTTACAGGTTGAATGAGGTTTGTAGGTCCAGTTTTTTGCTCAGGAATGATCTCCTTCTGAGCATTCAGCTTCTGACCTGCTGCATTACGCAGGTGACCATCTTGATCACGCAGGTCTTGTGGTAACCACAATCCACACTGTCGATTTTCCGTCAAATATGGAAACTTAGGGAAAACCCTAATTCTCCCGAGGTCGAGGATCTCTGCAGAAATCACTAAAACAAACGAAATCAATAGAATATGCATGAACAACGAAGAACAAAGAAGGAAGAATTTGCGTGAAAGCTTTTTATTGAATAAGAGATCGACACCTGTTACAAAAGAGAATTGCAAAACTTAGACGTCGAAACGTTCTAAGGATCTGGCTTGCTAGTCTAAACGCTAAGTCCTAAATTTCTAAGCTAACAGCCGCCTCTCTAGGTTCGATTTTCGTCCCCCTGCTTCTGCCATATGCCTCTCGCTTATATAATCCCTTCCTTGGCGGTTTGGTCCTTCCATTTCTCCCAGATTCGAGTTTATCGGGAATCTTCCATTATCTCGATCTTTCCTCTTTTCCTGCGAAAATCTTCTATTTATCTTCAAACTTGCTATTTATCTTCCTTCTGAGTGTAAATCGTCAAAACATTATCGTATCTTCGGGTTATATTTCGTTGAGATCGCGAGATGGGCTTTTATCACGTTTTAGGACCTTCCGAGCCGTTTTGTGATAAATCCGTTTTGCGACTTTGTACGAGATCGTTTCCTGATCCGATGCCATTTTTAGTAAACTCCCCGAGTTAATCGTAAATTTTAGCAACGTTCGTTTCTCGGTTAATCGTTGCCGTTTTTACGATTCACTCGACGTTTTTATTAAAAATGCGTTTTTACGAATTTTACAAAAAAATCTCGAATAAATCGTATAGTTTAGGCAATGTTCGGTGTTTCGTTTAACCGTTGCATTTTTATACGATTTCCTCGAGTTCTTTTCGAGAAAACAAAGTTTTACGGTTTTTATCGTCAAACTCGAACGATAGGACGGATCGAGACGAAACGGGAAACATTTCGACCGTGGTTCGGAACACGATCGTATCAAAGGACGTTAGCCTTGAATCGGGGATGCGGGAGATCGAGGCTCGGGATGGTCGGCTCGCCGTTGGCCGAGCTATCCGGGAAGCTTGTAGCTCGCCGAATGGCGGTTTCAGTTTTTCGCGGTTTTGTGCTTAACTCGGACGATCGTGTAATCGACGTTTGTTTCGCTCTTCCGAGATAACGATCTTCCAAGTTTTCTGCGGACTTCCTTTGTTCGGAAATCTCTTTTGGATTTATAAAACGATTTCTCAAGTTTTATAAAACGATTTCTTGAGTTTTATAAAATGATTTCTCGATTCCGTGAAAGTAATGATTCTATCTTTTACAGAAGTTATCGTAGACGTTAATTTTGAGATTACGGTTTTTGACACCAACAATTAGCCCCCCAGCTCGCAAGTTTCGGAGAAAGTTTTTGCGGGCGGCTAGAGTTGCTTTAATTGGAATCTACGGCTGCTATTTGTCTTTCTGCGAGGGATGAGCTCTTCGTTTCTATAAGTATTGGATCATTACTTCTCATATCTTCCATCTCTCAAGTTTCTCTCCAACTTCTCTCTAGAAAATTTTCAAGATGTCTTTCTCCCAAGGTGATCAACAAAACTCTGAGGTCCTAGCTGGTGACAACCCTATGGCACATTCGCAGGATTCTCGGATTTCCGAGTTTCTCTTGTTGCAAGACGAGATGGATCGCAGCGATGCTGAGGAGAATACGGTGTCGAGTGGCGTACCCCCGGTGGACCCATCTGTTCTTTCGAGAGAGGTCAAGGCTATTTTGGACGAAACGGCGGATACGGTAGTGAAATCCTCGACGGGTGTTGTTATCAAATCGTCGGGTTCGTCTGCTGTTCCACCCCTTGTTGTAGTCAAAAATGTAGCTGTTTCTGCCGAGGTCGGAACGATTGCGGCTCCCACCGAGGTTGAATCGGTTGCGCCTCCTACCGCGGTCGAAACGGTTACGACTCTGAGGCCTCCTCCTCCGGCCAAGAGGGTGATTGTTTTGGGACTTCCGGTGCTTAGCGCAACGCTGCCTGCTTCAGCCAAAGGTCGTAAGAGAACTTGCCCGAACCCCGATGCTCCCAAGAGAAAGAGAGGCGCGAAGGGTCCGGAGACTGGAGCTTCGTCAAGCAAGGCGCCAAGCTTGGTTTCTATGCCGCAACAACGTGCCAAGGTACAGGTTCGCAAGCATACGTTTAAAAAGACTATAATTTTTAATTCGTATCGGACCGTCTATCTTGGCTTTTCTAGTTTGTTTCGTTGATAGATGGGATGATCAAAGAGTGTGGGTCTGAGGTTGAGCGTTTAACCAAGGAGTTGGCTGAGTCGTAGGAGAGGTCTGCTCTTTTCGAGGGAAATTTGAAGGCAATAGAGGGTGTGCATTCCGCGGAGGTATCTCAGTTCAAGGCTAGGATTAGTGATTTGGAGCGTGATCTCGGAAAAACCTCGATTTCTCTGATCAAGTCGAAGGATGCAAAGAAGTCCAAGGCTTTGGAGCTGCGCAGACTTCAGCGCAAGATGAAGAGTTTTGAGGGATCGGCTGTCTGCGTGACTGAAGGGGATATTCCTGTCGAGGGAAATGATTCCGATCCACCTCTTGTTGCCGAAAGCATCCCTCAGCCTTATGCAGACGAGAATAACGACCCGGAGAAGGCTGTCGAAGGTGAAGGTGTGCGATAGATGAGGACGAGTCTCTGTGCGCGGAGGGTGTCTGAAGTTGTAGTCTCATACGAGATTTTTAAAAATTAGATCTTTATGTGTTTGACCGAATATGGCTTTTGTACTTGTTTAGGACTGGCTTTTTACGGCTTTGAATCCCTTGTTGCTTCGGCAACTTTTATTTTCGTAATGGACAATCAGTTTTTTGTTTAAACTTTTTGTTTCGAGTTGATATTGAGGGAGGTCCGCGAGTTGTCGTCTCGCATTCCTTTTCCTTAGTAGATCTCCTTATTCTTTTTCTCGTTTTAGGATGTTTAGTAAATCAAGTGAGCGTTTAGATATAGACGAAGAGACATGCCTTTAGGATCTCGATTCATGCCTTGAGACGTTAGCGATCAGTGTGCTGGGTTAGAGCAAGACCTAGGTTTACTTTCGGATTGAGGTTGTGCGATAACTAGTCGGCTTTCGTTTTGCCTGTTGTGATTTTAACCTGATTCCATACCGATTTAGAATCCGCGATATGTTCTCGGCTTATACGATTCGTCTGGTTGGAACCGAGCATCTCACCGGGAACAATTTGTAAATTGTCCGGAAGTGTTGACCAAAAGTTTGGATTTCTTTTATAGCGCTATTATCCTTGTGTCGGGTGTTTGAGGGTTATCTCTGCAAGATAACTTAATTTGTTTAGGACTGTTGCGAGTTTGTTGTGATCAGCAACAAACTATTTTTAAGCGATAGATGTTTACGTAGTCTAGGCCTTCGCGAAGGGATTATATCTTAAGAAGCTGTGTGTGTTTTATAGTCGTGGGTAGACTGTTTGTTGTTTTCAGAGAGGAACGGTTTTCCGAACATTGGCGACGTCTCACTATATTCAGAATGTCGTTTTTTCTTTCGATACGTTTGTTGAAAAAGTTTCAGAAATTTTGAGTTTGATATTTCGGGAGTAAACGAGTATACGTATACTCACCTACTCCTCCCCCTTTTAACGAGGGGGGACGGCTGGTCTTGTTTTGCAACAAGATGCCTACGTACCCTTTAAGGGGATCAACCCGTCTCGTAGTTCAGTGTTTTGCGGGCTCGTTGCCTAGTGATAGTATTTTTTGAGATGCATCGCGTTCCAGGATCTGGGAATTTTGGTGCCCTGCATGTTTGTGATTTCGTATGCTCCAGGCCGGATTACCTTTATGACCTTTAATGGTCCTTCCCAGTTGGCTCCCAATTTACCGGCGTTTCGTTCTGCGGTATTTTGGAAGACTTTTCGTAAGACTAGTTTGCCTTCGTGAAATCTGAGACCGCGTACGTTTGCGTTGTAGTAATTTACGGCCGCTTGCTGATAGTTTTGAATTCGGACGAGGGCTTGATCCCGTCGTTCGTTAATCAAATCGAGTTCGTCGAGAAGAATCAAGTTGTTTGACTCTTCCCGTTCTGGGAGCAACCTTCTGCGTACTCCCGGAAATTCGACTTCTGTGGGAATCATGCACTATGTCCCGTATACGAGGGCAAAAGGAGTTTCGCTCGTTGCTCGCCTTGGGGTCGTGCGGAGCGACCATAAAACTCCCTCGAGCTCTCTGGCCCACTTGCCCTTTTTGGCGTTGAGGCATTTTTATTAATGGTCTCGGCTTGTCCGTTGCCTTGAGGATATCTTGGAGTCGATTTGTCAATCGTATCTTCCATTTTTCGTAGAAAGCTTCAAACCTAGTCGAGATAAATTGAGATCCGTTGTCCGTTACGATTTCGTATGGTACTCCATTCTACAGACTATGTTTCTCCATACGAAACTTTCTACTTGGGCGTCTTTGATGCTTGCATAAGAGTCGGCTTCGACCGATTTAGAGAAGAAGTCGGTCAGAACCGACTATATCCATCGACCACCGCATGAACGGATATGGTGCCGAGATAGATGAGAGAACTTCGGCAGGTTGGTGAATAGTCGGAGCATGCCGCTGGCACTTCTCGCATTTTCGCGAAAAATCCTCAAAATCTTTTACCATCGTTGGCCAGAAGTATCCGTGGCGCTTGATTTTTATCGCGAGAGATCTTCCACCGGAATGGTTTCCGCAAGATCCAGAGTGCACTTCCTGCATTATCTGCTGTGCTTTCTCCCCTTGCACGCATGTCATTAGTGGTCCGGAGAATCTCCATTTGTAAAGCTCTCCGTCAACTACAACATACCGTGCGGCCTGAGTTTTTATTTTTCGGGCCGCCCATTTTTCTGGTGGAAGTTCTCCGTTGTTTATGTATGCGAGAATTATTTCCATCCACGGACGATCGAATCCATAATCGGACCGATCTTTGGCTGGATGGTTTTCGTCTACGTCGTCCCCGTATTCGTTGATCAGGTTTATGACTACGGGCGGTCCAATGCTAGGATGTTCAATGAATTCAATAGGAATAACCCTGCTCATACCAGGATCTGAGCTGGATGCCAAGGCGGCCCAAGTGTCTGCCTGGGCGTTTTTCGCTCGAACGATCCTAGTAAGGGCGAATTGATCAAACTTTTGGGTTAGATCTTTTACTAAGATCAGATATGCTTCCATGCTCTCGTCCCTTTCTTCGTATTCTCCGCTGAACTGACTAGCCACTCGCTGGGAATCGCAGTAAGCGTGAAGGTTACGAATCTTCAGACCGTGAGCTAATCGTAGGCCTGCGATCAAGGCCTCATACTCGGCTTTGTTGTTCGAAGCGTGGAAAATTAATAGGAATGACTGTTCCAATACTTCTCCTGTGGGGATGCGAGTCGGATGCCGATCCCGGAGCCTTGTTTGGATGAGGATCCGTCAACGTATAGGATCCAGGTTGAGTTCGGCTCTTGGTTGGACGCGCTTCCCGTTGGGAGTTCCACTATGAAGTCTGCAAGTACTTGTGATTTTGCACAAGTCTTTGCACGATATTCAATATCGTATTTGCTCAGTTTGATCGCCCATTTCGCTAATCTTCCCGATTGGCTGGGACTATGAAAAATGGTGCGAAGGGGGAACGAAGTGGGCACGACGATGGTGTGAGATTGAAAATACGGTCTCAGTTTTCTTGCTGACATGACTACGGCTGTTGGGCCCAAATATGGCCCGTCAGCTGAAGTTAGCGAGTTAGTCAAACCAAGCCCAATAATTGGGCCGAATATGGGTTAATACCGCAAAGAAGAGTACAGCTCACCTAAGGAAGGAAGCTGATCTCGAGAAAGAGATCACGGGAAAGAGGTCACGAGAAGGAGGTCACGGAGAAGAGGTCCGGATTCTTTCGTAG